>JAEANM010006691.1:0-18375 GCA_017656035.1 Myanophis thanlyinensis | reverse complement strand
TAAATAAAATAAATATACACCATGTCATCATTTATTTTACAACAAGAAAGTCAAAATTGAGAAGCCATGTGTGAAAAAGTAAGTACACTCTATGATCCAATAGCTTGTGTAGAACCATTTTTAGCAGCAACTTGAAGTAATTGTTTTCTTTATCAGTCTCTCACATAGTAGTGAAGGAAATTTGGCCTGCTCTTCTTTGCAACATTGTTCAGAGGATGTACTTACTTTTTCACATGACTTTATGTGACAGCCAGGCATGCATTTCAAGAGGGCTCATTCCTCTTTTTTTTTTTCAAATTAACCTTAATTATTTTACCTTTTCCTATATTGCTCTTGTTCTATGTAATGCTGAGTTACCTTTATGCTATCCTCCTAACCTGTTTAGTTTTCTTAAAAGTATACTTTCCAGAACAGTTTATACTGTACATCCAAATAAAGAACTGTCTCAATTGCATAAGAGTTGCTGTATGGATTTCTACTCTTTTGAAGAAAGTATTTCCAGGTTGATAGCAACAATATACTTTTTCTCTCTTAATACAGCATTGAACACCTCAAACCCACAGGAACCTCTTCACATATTCCATTTGTAGTCCTAGAATACACTGAGATCATGCTATCTAAGATGTGGGCAAAATGACTGAATCGGAGCAGTGCCCATTCAACTTAAATCATGAAAATAAAAATGAGAATAGGACCAGAAGTTTCTCTAAAGAATGAAATATTCACATACCTGCCCTTAAACTCCCAAAGTGCTGAAAATGGACTGAACTCTTACTGCTGAAATTTGGAAGCAAACTAAACACACTTCTGTGGAACTGTTTTTGGGTTTAAAATAGGACAATAAGGCTGTGTTGGGAGAAAATACTTCTCAGAAGTCAAATATGTTATTTCCACCCTTAATACCTCAACCTGGCTTTTTAGAATCATGCTAAAAAAAATAAGTTAACCTGCTGGATCTAACCCAGAAAACATTGTTAATCCTTGTTTGAAAAAAAAAAACCTTTTGTGTCAACCTATAAACATATTTGATTCATAAGCAGTGTAGGACAGACTACCCTCATAGAACAGATTCGTATAGGAGAGATCAACCATCTTGTGTGATATCAGCCTTTTTAAAAAGTTTAAATATTGTCAACATGTTGTTGGATTTAATCAAGCTCATCTTTGAGATCTTGTGACATTTCAAGTGAGGCTGATGAAGTCTGGTAAAATTTGGTGACCTTGCAGAATTGTTCCATTTCTTTTTTAAAAATCTCTAAATTTGTTTAAAATTGAAGCACAGTTCCTAAAGAGACTGGCTGTTCTGAGAAAAGCTTTAATGTAGCCTTTGGCCCAGAAATTGTAGCATATCCCTATACTAATAGAATATATTTTCTGTTTTGAAACAAAAAAAGAAGCTTATTGTGATGCTTCCGAGCTCTAAAATCCTTATTTCTTCAGGTTTACTTTTGTCATGGAAGATGATAACCTCACTACATGGTAACAGTGCTTCTCATACACAACGCTAGTATGACTTGATGTTGATGTGCTTCTTTTCTCAGAATTGGAAAATGGTATGTGGACACTCCAGCACAAGCTATGTTCCATCATGGTGAAGCAGGAGCAGACCATGGTGCCAGAAATACCTGAAACTCAGCTATCAACTCATGCAGTTCCCATAATGAATCTTAACCCATTGCAAAGGTTGCCAGTCCCCAAAGAGGTGAGTTCATTGCACAAAGAATAGCTGGAATGATCTGAGCATCGGGATCTGAGAATATGGCATTTTTTAAATGATTTCTTCATCTTTCATTTTAAATAGAAAGGCTACTACAAAGTGGAAAATAAAAATAAGAAAAAGTGCCTAATTATTCTTTGTTTTAATCACTGCTGATTTGAAATAATCACATTTTTAAATGTGACGTAGTAGAGACAAAATGGGCAATTGAAAAATAATTGGATAGAGTGCTTTCGATCTTGATTCAGAAATGGCAGACTTTGTGGGAACTATACTTACCTTTATAGTATAAAGTAACAGTGTAACAGTGGACAGGCTTGTTAATGATCAATGTAAGTGGAAAAATACACCCAAAATAGAAACTGTAAAGTGAATCTCCTGCAGAAATTCCTAGAGGTTAGCTAGCCCATTTGTTTCTAGTTTAGAACTGTTTTGTGTGCAAATAATGCAACCCTCCTTGATGAAGCCAATATCTGAGATAGAATTCAAATTTTCTTTCTTCTAAAATAGAATACTTTTAATAATTACAGTAATTACAATAACAATTACAATTTCTCAAAAGAGACAATTTCTATGTTCTAATACAATTTGTTGCATTTATATATTTGATCAATTTCCATTACCATCAGGCAGCATGGGAACATTATGACTGAAGTAACTTTTTCATCCCTTCTAGTGATTTTGCAAAGGAAGAGATATTTTTCTGTTGAACTACTTCTCTTTATTTTTGTTATTTTGTAAAAATACAAATGTTTCTGCTGGTGACATTTCAAAGATGCTTTTCTTATATTTTTTATTCAAGTTTTACAACACAAATAAAGAACAGAAGCTGTAGAAAAAGAAAGAAAAGATAAAAGCAAAAGTATGGAATGAATTGTAAAGAAAAAATAGGAAGAAACTTACAATTTTCCTTTCAGCAACTATAAGTACAATTACTAAATTATCTCTTAATCAGTGATTATAAAAAAAAACCTTACTTTTTTCTATTATCCATTTTCCTGTAGTCATCAAAACCACAAATCATAAGTGTATTTTTCTATTTCATGTAAAAAGTCTACAAATCGTTTCTAGTTGAACATAAATGTCATTTTTTTCCTCTGATCAAAGCAGTTAATTTAGCCATCTCTGCAAGTTCTATCATCTTCATCAACATTCCTCTGTTGTGAGCTTTTCCACTTTTCAACATATAATAATTTCGCTGCAGTTGTCATATATAAAAACAAAGTTCCATTATTTTTTTTGTTGCTTGTCTATTAATATCCAAAGAAAGGTATCTGGTTTCATTTGTAATTTAACTTTTATAATCTTCTGAATTAATGTATGCTTTTGTATACAAAATATTTAGGCTTTTTTACATGCCCACCAAACGTAATAAAATGTCCTTTCATGTGGTTCACATTTACAGCATTTATACATGCTAGACAAATACCTCTGGTGACAAATACCAATGATATGACATTTTATAAAAATTCCCTTTAAGTCTAGAACATAATGTAAATTTCAAACCTTTCAACCATATATTTTTTCATTGGTCCATTTGTAATCTAGAGCAAAACGTTTTAGCTTATTTTATCGTTATACAGTACATTCCTTCACTTGTTTGTTTTCTGTGTCATAATTTATTTCAGCAACTGTTTATACTTTTTAGCAATAATGTGTCTACGTTTTTATCTACTTTAAACTTTACTATCAATCGTACATAAGAAAACTATTGACAAGGTTATCCTTCTATTATCAGATCTTCCCTTGATTTCATTTTACAATCCCTTTGAAAAACATACTACATCTCAGTAGACTAGCCATTTATGTTTTCTTATTATTTCTCATCTATAAAATGCTTCTTGTGCTGAAAGTCATGAAAGTATTTTCAGGTAAAACCTCAGTTTATTCCATACTCTTAAAATAGCCTGTGTTTAACATAACATTTTGTAGTCACTTTAGTTTTATCATACCATAGATATCCATCCCACCCAAATCTCAAATCATGATCTTCTAAATTCAGTAATCTTTTATTTCTTAAGAAAACCCAATCTGTTGCAAGCTCACATATTTTAGTTAAATCGCCATGAATGATTTTTTGTGTTATCTATGAAGCATAAATCGATTTCAGTCATTTTATAAAATTCTCCCAAAATGTATATCTTTCAGAAACTCATCAAAAAATATTTCAGCTGAAATCATTGTGAACAACTAATAACCATTATTCAGTAATGATATTGATCTGTAATTTCTTACTGACATTAAATTTTGTTCCTCTTTAAGTATTAATTATATATTGTCCTGTTTCCAAGACTCTGGTATGCCTCCTCCCTGTAGAATATAATTCATTATTCTTTGTAAAGGTTGTAAAAGGTTGTCTTCAAACTATTTTACAAACTCTATACTCATCTGGTTCAGGCATCTTTTCTGGCTTACTCTTTTTAATTGCTTCTGAGACTGTTGTTATCATTATACTGTAAGTCCATTCATCAGTTTTATTTGTTCATTTGTAGAGCCTGGTAGATTTTGTTCTCCAAGATATTCATCTATTTTCTTCAAGACAATATCATGTCATTAATGCAGATTAAAATAATATTGAAAAAATGGGGGGGGTTTTTGCATTAAAACATTGTCTATTAGTGTAGTATCTCACTCTTGTAATTTCATTACCATTTTCTTTTTTTTTTCTTTTTGCAGTTTATAAGCCAACCATCTCCCTTCTTTATTTGCAAATTCAAAATTTATTTGCTTTGCATCATTCAATTTTATTTCCATTTCTCTTATTGTTAACATAGAAAACTGTTGCTATAAAAGTTTGATTTGTTGAGAGATACTTGTATTCTCTGGAGAGTTCCTTCTCCTTTTCTTTTTAGCTCAGCCCCAAATTTTTCTATTTTTCTCTCTCTTTTAATTTCAAAATTATGTCATATCATGTAATCTCTGATAAAGGCTTTGCTTGTATCCCAAACCATTCTCATATCTGTATGTTTATTTAAGCTATTTTCAAACAATTATTTTAAATTTCTTTTTACAATTCTCAACAATGTCTTTCGATTAGCTTTCATTTAATCTCCATCTGAAAGAACAAAATATTATTTTATAAACTAAACTCACAAAATTATGATCAGAGAAGGTCTTTGGTAAAATGTAACAACAGCACTGTCCATGGTAACTAACCATCACAATCTAAGTCACAGTTGAGTCTTTACTAAGTCTTTTTTTTATGGAGGACTTTAGAGATAATTATCAAACATTCCATGCTGGATTACTCTCTTTAAATAACTTAGTAATGAATTCTATAAATCACTTTCATCAAAAATAAAAATAATAAAAATAAAAATAGCAGAATAAAAAATTAAGACCATCACCTTAACCATTGAAAACTTTTGTAGATTCTCTTTTTGTTGATTTTTGCCAATACATCTTAAATAAGTTCAATAAACCAAAGTCTCTCTTGTATTTTTGTAGCCTCAAAAGAAGATTTAACTCATTCCAAGGAATCTTATCTTGTTGCAAAAGGAAATCTCTTCAGCTGAAATTGATTACTTCTTAAAGTGATTAAGAGAAGGGAGAGCAAAGCAGTAAAGTTTATAATGGCTTCATTTATAAGCATAGCTGAATGTCCAGAGGCCCAAAAAACTCAGTTCCTGGATCTAGCTGCAAAAAATTTATCCAAATTTTCTGCTTAATCAGAAGGACCTACAGTCCAGAATACAGGTGGTTAATCTGTTGTTCTCCCTTTAATCCAGGAAAATAAGAGTCAGCCAAAAATTTCCCATTGGCCTTTCAAAAGCTGCAGCGGCTTTCTGCATTTCAGAGAACATCAGGCTGCCATTCCCCACAAGAAGCAATCCTTGATATTTCAAATATACTTTTTAAAAGCATAATTCCAGGATAGTATTCAAGAAGCTGAAGTGGAGATGTCCATGTTTAAACAAATTAAGTTTTGTTTTAGACACAGTCTTGTACCTCTTCCTATAAGGTGTTTCATTTGTTGGTCTGTTAAGGCACACCAGCTTACTATATAGACTGTAAAGCGTAATAGCCTTGTCAATGCAACATCCTTTATAGTTCCCAGAATAGCATTCAGAATTTAGAAACTTATAGTCTCTAGGACATCGGGAAAATACCAATTTTGGGAAAGGGGCAGGATATATTGCAAATCAGAACGTCTGGGCCAGATTCAGCTTATGATGTCTTTTTAACCATTCTTTTCCAGTTTTTTCCCTTTTTTTGTTGCTTTTCTATCAATTTCACAATGGTGGTCAAAGGTATACTGAGTGCTTCTCATAGGCATGGTACAATATTTATTTGTTTGTTTGTTTATTTGCCACCCATCTTGTAGTTCTAGATTACTCTGAGCAGTTTACAATGGGGACTCACAACATCCCCCCTGACCATCCATACTGAGACAATTAATGGAACAATAAACATGTGTGAAATGTCAACAAGAGGCATCTGAGAACTTCTGACCTGGAGTGCCAAATACCCTTCCTTGTTACTTGCTTCCAAATCATACAACATGTCTCATTGTAACTTCAATTTAAATTGCATAAATTGGAGTGTGATGTTTCATGGGATGTCCTGAAGTATATGGTAGTAATTTCCTCCTTCTGTATTTCATTGCCAATGGGTTAATTTTAAAGGGTTTGTCTGATCAGATGTGTGTCTAGAGCAGGTGTGGGCAAACTTTTTGACTCGCGGGCCACAATGACGGGCTCCCCCTCCCCCAGCCCCACCCTTACTCCCCCTCCCGCAGCCCCCCTCCCCGCATGTCTTTGCAGGCATGGGATACCGAATGCAGCAGCCATGGAGAAGAAGGTAAAAGGGTGGTGGGCAGAAGCGGGGGGCTGGGGTGGCAGCCGGGCACGGTTCCGCAGCAGCAATGCCTGCTTTTCTCCCGCTGCCCAGGTGCTGCTGATGGGGAAAAGCGGCTCTGGTAAGACGAGCATGAGCTCAATTGCGGGATTTAGTTGGCGAAGTAGAGCACATGCTTGTCTTACTGGAGCCACTTTTCCCCATCAGCAGCACCTGGGCGGCAGGAGAAGAGCCGGTGTTGCCGCTGCGGAGCCGTGCCTGCCCGCCGCCCCCCACCGCTCCTGCCCGCTGCCCTCTTACCTTCTTCTCCATGGCTGCTGCGTTCGGCATGCCACACCTGCAAAGACACACGGGCGTCAGCAGCCTGTCCTGCTTCGCCAGGCGGCTCCCTACGGCCCTCCCTGGATGGCTCGGCAGCCTCTTCAGTGGGTGAGGGGCCCGGCAGGTGCAGAAGGGCGTGGAGCGGGGACAGCAGCCACTCCGTGTCATCGTCCTGCGCCCGTAGGCCTGACAGCCCCAGCCTCCTGTAGGTTGCTTGCCCAGCGTCAGATGACGCTATGCACTGATCACCGAGGCAGCAGCATCCAAAGAGCGACCCTCTCGGGTGCTCTGCAAGGGAAAGACGGCTGCGCGCGGTGGGAGGGCTTGCTGTTTGCGTGTGCAGGACATTTCTGGAGAGCTCTGGGACGTGGAAGCCGGATCAGTGCTGAGTGTCAGTGAGGGCAGAACTCCCCAGTCTGCACCAGAACTAGATTGGTGGGCCGGATTAAAAAGCCCAACGGGCCGGGTGTGTCCCGCGGGCCGTAGTTTGCCCATGTCTGGTCTAGAGGCTTCAGAAAATGAACTATGTGTCAATTCAATAAAATCATTTATTCTGCACTTTGAAAGGTGAGAGAATCTCATATATATTTTACAGCCTTCTTTTTTCTCCTGTGAAGTAAGAGAACTCCTTTCATTTGGACTCAATTGTGGGTTATCTTCCTTTCACTTACTGTGGATAAAAGTGGGAGGGAAAAACAAGGATACCATTCAAATCAAACTTGTACACAAAACTTCCTCTGTTGCTTTAACTTTGAACTCCCTGGATTTCCAAATGTAGATCTATGTGGTGTGTGTTTGAAAACCATATTAACTTCCTTTGCCAGGCTATGTTTACAGTCTGAGACAGCGTGAAATATATTCGTTTAATGAAAAAAAAAAGTCTCTGGCATTTGGTGGGAAAGGAAAGCTGGTAAAAGAAGATCATATTGGTGCAGCTGGGAATTAATGGCTCTTCATATTCACTCTTCATCTCCTTTGATCAGAAACAGCTGTTAAATAGCCCTGCAGAAAATCCAATGAACAGTAGACGGTATCGCCAAAGTTTGTGCAAAAGCATCCTACACATATTACAACAGATCGATGATCTGAATCTGAATAAGTTTTTTAGAGACAGGAAGGAGGTAATAGCAAAAATTAGTCAATCAGTACTGCACTATCTGTGCAATGTACTTCTTCATCAACATGTGTATGATGTTCACTTTTCTTTACCAAATGCTCTCATTTTTTTATTATATTGTCTTTGGAAACAAGCAGGCAATTTTGGACATGCATATGGAATCAGACTTTAATATGCAGGCTGAAAAAAAGAGGATGACCGTGGGGAAAAATAGAATAATAGTGGCTGCAGTCACTAGGCATGTTGGTATTCACCACAATTTTTAATCTCTGCTGGTGTAGTCCATAATTAAGCAGTAGCTTTTACACCATAGCATCTATGCATGTACCTGGGAACTGCCATGGCTCAATAGTAGAAAGGTTCCATTGTGAAAGTACAAATGGATACTTTACTGATTTCCTTCAATGATGTATTGTCTATTCTGACAGGTTATAAATGTGGAAATAAATTTCAAGCAATGGCACAGAATTCAATGCCTCTTGATACACCAGAATATTTTGGTGCATATAATGTACCTTTCTCTTCTGACTGGAGGCCACTTGGTGCAAAGAGCAAATTACACCATACCACATTCTATAATATACAGATGAATAGAAAACATAGTATGTAGGTGATCTCTAGAAGGATGGTGGTCTCACCATCTTTGTATGGAGCCCTATTATCTCAGAATAAACCTGAGAGATGAATGTAGTCTGACCCAGGAAACGAATGATAAGATGCAGCACAATTTTATTTTTGTTTGTTTATATTTATATCTCACTGTCCCATTTCCCCCAATGGACAATGTCCTTGCAAATGATGTGGTCTCAGGGAAATCCATGATTCTTCAAAGCAAACTATTTAGAAAATCATTAATTTAATACTTTTCTCAATTGTTTTACAGGTACCTATAGAAATGACTACCCAACCTGTAATCAAAGCTGAACCTAAAGAAGTAAACCAATTTTTAAATGTGCCAACAGGTGAGAAAATTGCATAACTCTGTGAGCTTTCAACGCTCTCCAACCTCATATCTGTTACTATTTTTATAGACCATCTTGCCTTTATGCTATTAGGATAAACGTCCAGACAAAATAATAATAATGATAATATAACCACATCCTGCTATAATACGTTTAACACCATCAAGTAGGCTTATCCTGGGTTCTTGGAAAGGACTGGATTGGGGTTGGGATGCCAAATTCAATCTAAACATCTAGCTAACTGTGCAATACCATAGTGGATAAAAATACCAAATCCAGTGCAAACATTTGGCTGACTGTACTACCAGCCATAAAAATAATGTATTATATTTGTGTGCTGCCCAACTCTCAACAACTCTCAGTGACTTACAACAATCAAACAACATAAAATGACAATGAAATCAATCAAAGATTAAAAATGATTAAAATCAATATTTGGGAGAGAGTTGGGCAGCTGCAGATGGAATGCATTATTTTAATCAAAGATCGATTTTGATGAAATGGATGAAATTGATCAATTTGATCAATAGATCTATGATAAAAGATGGCAACTGTGACAATCCAGATTATAAGATATGAAGTCTCATTCTCCCTTGTCAAAAGCCTGGCAAGGCTTTTCTAAAAAAGAAGAAAGTGGGGACCATCCATATATCAAGGGGAACCTAAATCCAGAAGACAAGAACCACTACTGAGAAGAAGTATTTTGGGGGCTCGCCTAGATGACTCTATTTCATCAAAGAAACCCACAGCGCACCAATCCTGCAGAATGAAACTGGCTGGGGAGATGCTATGGGAAAAAGACAGTCCCTAAGCCATGTAGGGCTTTACAGGTGACAACCAGCACTGGCATCTATCTCTTTGCAAAAGGCTACTGCTAGGATGTGATGGGCATTGTGAGTATGTGGCATTATGAAGTTTTACTTCTAATCTCCTTTTATCTACCAGTAGTATTTCCCTGTACTTCTAGAATATGAAATGCAGATCAATACAACAGTATCTATCAAAATTTACAAACTTATTTATTAGACATTAGTGTAATTAAATTCGAATTTCTAATTTAAATAGTAGCATGTATCTGCCCTGTCGTTTTAAACAGTTGAGAGAATGCAAGAACAATTCTTGAGAGAATTGGCTTCCATAGCAATTTGATTGGGGCAATTTCCATTTTCTGGATATAATTTTAAAGTGCAAACTATTTATTTTAATTATATTATTTCCCTTCAGCAATGTTATGTCTGGCCTAACTCTGAAATGCAAACCTTGAGTATCAGTAGTATTGGAAAGCTTCCTCCTCCTCCTCCTCTTTTACTGCTTTGTGTGTCAAGGGACACAAAGTTCTGGCTCTTGCTCTTCTGGCAGCATTAACCATTGTTAATTGATGCTGAAGTGTGTCTTTGATGGTATCTCTCAATCTTCTTCTGGATCTGACTCATGTTCTTTGATCTTCTCCTTTTGTATATACTTTTTATGACATAGAAAGATGGCTCAAAACTGTCAAATTGCCACCCTTTCTGGAATGAGAATTAGTAGATTGTTGTTATTTTTTTTAAATAAGTCAACATTTCCTGCAATTATCAAAGGTTAGAATTTTTTCTTGGATCCACCAGAAGTCCATCATCTCTTTAGAAGGTAAAGGGTTGGGGAAATCTTCCCATCACTACAATAGCTGAGCACCTTACAAAAACCATAATCACTTCATTAAGTTTTAAGACAGAGATTTAAATGAAGTTAGTAAAAGCTTGCCCAGTTTCAGTAGTCTTATTTGAAATCCAGCCCACATTTCTCTGGCTTTTTTGGATTAAATATTGGCTGCATGTCATTGGAAGGATAATAGCGAACGCTGCCAATTTTTAATGTGCCTGGTAAAAAGATCTTAGCTTTATTTCCAGAAAGATAACAATATCAAGAATTCTGCTTGGCAGTTACTAACACTGCACAGAGGGACCTGTTTAGCCAAATGAACACATTTATCTATTTACTTTAAAATTGTAATGTCCTTCTCAAGTACTGGAAATTCATATTCAAATAAGCAAACAGTAATTCACAGAAAATATTAGGCTCTCTCAAATGTTTGCTCACAATGTATCCCAACAGAATAGCTTTTTCATGTATATAATGTAAGCATTAGCAAGAGCACCATCTTCTATCAGCAGGAAATTTAGAGGATTCGTGGGAGAACCAGCAGTTAACAAATCCACGTTTTGGCAAATGACATACTAGAACTTGTTCCAAAAGACTTGTGAGACAACTCCCATGACTGGAATCTAGCAACTGAAGGATGTAACTTATTCAGAACAGAATAGAATAGATGTGACAGTGGAAATGTTTTGGCTGTACACCTTCAAGAAAGCGCACGAGGTAGCTCTGTGGAGACAACGTGGATATGTAGATGACAGAAAAGAAGGAGGGCAGGGACATACAACATTGCCATTAATATCTATTACATATTATTGGACCTAGAACAGGGTGTGTTGATCATACTTTCCTGAAAGAAACTATAGATATCTCATGAATGCAAGAATTAAAGGCAATTGATAATCCCATTGGTGTTATCTGTTGTGAGGTAAACTCAACTTAAGGTTCAGATTCTCTAATTCCTGATATGCCTCTGGGACAATTTCCTCTTTTAGAAGATAGAGGAAAAAACATGGAAATCAGCTTCATTTCACTGATTTTATCTTAGCCATAATCAAAGCTCAATAAATGAAAGCAAAGAAGCTCTTGGGAAAGCTGTAACAGTATTGGTTGAGGGCATCTGTGGGGCTGAGGATCAAAAAAAAAAAAGATGAAGATGGTGGATGTAATAATGTAATTGAAACCCTGCTCCCTTTTTGTGTCTATGTGACACACACAAAACACATGTTCAAAAGGGGTAGGATGTCAAACGCATGTTTGTGCCTGCTAACTTGATTTCTTTTAGCCCTTTCCTATGGAAGCCCAAGTACTGCCAATGAACAGCCCCAAAAGTCCCTTAGACCCTGTCCCCGAATAAATTTAGTTCCAAGATCTGGATATAGTTTAAACCTGTAGGCAAATTTTTACTTGTTTATTTTTTTTTTCACATTTCTGTACTGCCCACCTCTCTCAAAGTTTCAGTTGAAGTAGGCTGTTTTTACATAAAACCAAAACAAGAAAATAAAGCCCATTAGTAAGGATGGTGAGATGTTAACAAATGATGAAGAAAATAAAACAGGACCTCCTGTTTTATTTCTGTCATTTTCCAAAAAGAATATTGCCTCTCACAAATGAAGGCTTAGATTGCAGTTCACACTAGTTGGAACTGGTTAAATTTATAGCCTTCTTTCATCAAATAACATTTTTCTGCTGTTATCCGTGACCCAACCTTCTCTCTTTTGTTAACCTGTTTTCTATATTTTTCTGACTTAGATGACTTGGTGCAGATGCCACCAACACCTCCCAGCAGCCATGGCAGTGACAGTGATGGATCTCAGAGCCCAAGATCTCTGCCTCCCTCCAGCCCAGCCCGCCCCACTGCTCGGTCTTCTACAGCAATCTCTTCTTCTCCACTCCTCACGGCACCACATGTAAGAAGAGAGTTAGGCCAAACTGCCATGCCAGGTTGCCCCGTTATCCAGCAATCATTTTAGGAGGGCAGGAATTGAAACTGTTGCTCTATATTCACCCTCACCGAGTACAACTACAACCTCTGGATGCATTTTTCTGCTCTGCATTCAAAGTATGGTTTTCCTGTTACCACAATTGCTGCTATCCAGATTATCTGTTATGCTTTGGTTTTTTCGAGACCAGCACTACACACTGGCTTCACAGAATCAATACTGGCCCTTTAACTGATTCCAAATTCTGTAATTTATCCATAGTTCTGGAATAGTCTAAAAAGGATTGCCATTTTTCTTTTCCTCAGCTATCTAATTTTTCAGCTAGCTGTCTTTTTCTAACTGTGGTGGACATCCTTTTTCCAAAACAATGAAATGGTGCAACAGGGGACTTACTAGTAAAAAAAACAACACCCAGTAGCTGAGGAAAAAGAGTATTTTTTTTAAGTCAGTGGCATTATATATTCAGTATGACACAACCACAGGAAGAATCAGTGATTGTCAATCACTTTACTGGAATAGAAAGTTAGGAGGACAGAAAAGCCAGAAAATTATCCAATAGGGGGACATGGTAGTCTGCAGTCTGGATAGAACATTTGACAGGACTAAAAATACCTCATTTCTTTGCTCAAAGCATAAGATTCACAATGGATCGTAGAATCTAGAAGAAGGGTAAAAGGTGAAAACATTTCATATGTTCAAACACTGGCAGAAGCATAATTTACTACTAATTAAGAGTATTTCAGAAATGAGAAAGATAAAAATATTGCTATCATGAGGCATTTATCAGGCTGTGATATGCTTGAAAGCAAAACTTCTTCAGAGATTTAGAATCGATTGTCAACAAAATGCTGATTATGTTTAGCTTTGTCTTTCTTTTTCCAACTCAGCTTAAACTCCATGGAATTTCTGGATGGGTACTTGAGATCTGTAATATATAAAAAAAGGGCACTTGAGCTTATTTTGGATTAAATGAAGCAATGAGGAAACACTGAGCAAGATACCCTCTTCCACATTTCCAATCCTAGTTTTTCACTCATCCATCTCCATGCCAGCTTTCCTCCCTCCTAGTTTTCCCATTTCAGCTGTTTTCCATCTGTCCGTCCAGACAGTAACATTGATGCTGGTCCACTGCAGAACAAGGCTAAAGATACATCTGTTTCCTTCATGTTTTCAGAAGACCTCTACAAGAGGGAAGAGGAGGGCGAGGGATAGGATGAAACCCTACAGATTTGCAGTGCCAGAGGCTGGGCAATATCTCTGGGTCAAAGTATATAGCCCTTGCTCTAGGAACTTCACTGGAAGCACCCATGATCTATGGGGCCCCTGAATCTTTGTTAGACATTTAATCTATTTTAAATTAGGTTATCAAATATGGGAGTGTCCTGGAAATGAATGTCCTTATTAGGTGGCAAATGTAGCTATGACTAGATATGCTTTTCACTAGTTTCATCTGCTCCATCAACTGCGTGGATTTTTTTTTTAAAATGAAACTGACCATCTTCCTGCATAATCTTAAATCTTGTTGAGGCTAGGTTGTTCCAGAATATACTTTGTATAAAAGCTCATCAGAAAACTTCATCTGAAATGGTGACTTAAAATTCTGACTGGATTTTTTTGAGGTTGTATTCATAGATATTTAAGTGGTTTAAGGTTGATACTTCAGCCCTTATCTTTAAAGGTTTAGGATTTAAATAACCTTCTTTCACATAATCCCAACACGCAAAGAAAATTAATTGAGGAAGCCCTTCCAAATCAGGATTCATGGAGCCACATAATTATGGCGTCTATGCCGAAGAACTCTCTGGCCCAAAAGACCCATCTGATCTATCCTTGAAATAGCAATAGAATTTAGACTTATATCCTGCTTTATAGTGCTTTCCAGCCCTCTCTAAGCGGTTTACAGAGTCAGCCTACTGCTCCTAACAATCTGGGTCCTCATTTTATCCACCTCGGAAGGATGGAAATCAAATCCCACCTTGAGCCTGGTGGAATTTGAACTGGCAGTCAGCAGAAGTACTGCAGTACTGCACTCTAACCACTGTGCCACTGAGGCTATAGTATTGCTTAAAATGTTGTGATGTCGATGCTGTATTATTTTAGAAATTCTTTAAGTATTCTTGTATTTGAATATGCAAGAATTTCCTTTCCCCTCCCCCTGTTTTACTCATTCCTTGATAGTCCTTGTGCTCATGCTTACAGTGTAGGACTTTGACAATGCCTTATTTTGCACAAAAAAATTAGGGTAAGAATAAAATGTATATCTTGGGAAAATGGTTTGTTCTTGTTCTTGTTCCCAGAAACTACAAGGGACTTCAGGGCCCCTGCTCCTAACTGAGGAGGAAAAGCGTACCCTGATTGCTGAGGGATATCCCATCCCAACTAAACTTCCTTTGACTAAAGCAGAGGAGAAAGCACTGAAGAGAGTAAGGCGAAAGATCAAGAACAAGGTCTGTTATTCCAACTGTATAAGACTGGTAATGAGCAGTGTTAAAGAGGCATGGGTGAGGTATATATAAATATAGATGTAGGTATTACCTTGATTTTTATTCACCCAGTAATATTTAACCATGCAATGACTGACCTTTTCAAAAGCCCATTAATTCAGGAAGGAATCAAGAATCTGAAGGAATAATGTTTGGAATTCCAACATAAATTGAGTTTTGTTCCTCTATCTACTGGCCTGCCAGTTTACCTACTTGCCTATCTATTTTTCTGTTCCATGTCATCAGCGTGAAAACTGCTTGCAGAAAATATATCCCTGAAGAGAATGTAATCTAATATTCAACATAGGGGAAGCTGAAATAAATGAAGACTGGAGAAACAATAAAGTAACTAATAGGGACTTATTAGTAGTGAAAAATCTTAACATTGGTATAAAGCACAGGTGTCAAACTCGCTGCATCACGTTGCCATCATGTGACATTTTGTGACATTTGTAGTGCTGGGCTGGGGGTGGCCTGTGTGTGACGCATCCAACCTGCGGGCCGCCAGTTTGACACCCCTGGTATAAAGTATGTCTATACATGTCAAGATAAGGCTTGATACCAGTGTATCAAGAAGTATTTACATCATATTACTGTCTTATTTTGCATTCATAATTTACACATTTAAACTTAGTTCCATCAGTTGGTTACCCAATGTATTTTTTACCCACATGAATTTAGAAGCAAATGTCTACAATACTGATTCTGAATAAGGCTGAATCTGCAAAGTTGGATGTTCCATTTCATGATGCTGCATAGCAGTATGAACTATTTAAAATATTTTTAAAATCTAGCTAGTGTTTAATTTTTTCCTGCAATCTTCAAAAACAAACACAATTTTTTAAAAAAAAAATGCATTGCTGAAAATAGTGTACCACTACAATAAAAAGATAAAGATACTCCTGGCAAATAACTGGACCCATACATTTAATTATCATACCAACAGTCTTACCAACAGTATAGGAGTAGTTTTCCATTGTCTTCATTTAGAATATTTCAGTTTCCCAACTCTTGAACCATTATTAATAATATTTAAATTGGGGAAAGATTGTCTGGAAAACCTGCAAAGATTGCAAAAAAAAACCTTTTTATCAAACTGCAATTGTGGTCAGTAACTCAGACAATAAACTGGATAGGATTTTTACTGATTCACATATCCATAATTGTGGTTCCTTCCTAAATGTGAGTTTTCATGAACCAACAGCTTGTGTTAGTCACTTTCTATGAATCAAACATAGTCCTCAAGATAAGGTACAGTCCATCTGGCAAGAATGATTCAGTTTCTTTTAGCAATTCTAATCCACCTAGAAGTTAAGCCCCAATCATTTGTCTGTAGGCTGATTTGCATTCTGAATATAACGTAGACTTGATTCATCAATATGTATTTAAAATAAAGTCCTGGCATAACCTCAGAAGACAATGTACTATACTAATATTGTGGGAACTTTATGAGATGTCTTTCAAGCAAAATATTGTACAGTATTAGATATCCTAGAATGGTCTTGCCAAACTCCAGATGTGTTGGACTACAATTTATGTCACCCAAGATAGATCTATGTAAGATTATGAGAAATCTATATATTGGATTGGGCAATGTAGCCTGAGAGCAAAGGTTTAGGAGTAAAGAGTCAATCCTTTCATAGAATAATGCATTAGGAAGATGGCTCAAATATGGAGAAATGTAATGTGAGTAGACAATCCAACTTAATCTATAACATACACATATATTGAGTAAACTATTGGTCTCTCTGTCACACTATTGTCTATTCAGCCTGCAGTTACTTTCCAGTTCTCCCTTAGTACCACTATTCAAAAGAATGTTTAAAATAAAGATGCCAGGAACTTTTATTTTTGCATATAATATAAAAGCATAAATGTAAAATAAAAACATATGCTCAGCTTGATCATAAGCATACAAGAAGAGTCATGTGAGTTCAGACTTAAAATTGCTTAACCAGAGGCTAATGGTCACCAGTACAAGAATGCAACAGCAAAAATGTTAAGGAGAGGCATACCACTTATATTACAGAAAATAATACTGTATGTAGCTATAACAGACACAAGCTGCAGCTAGCTATCAAGATTTCACTTAAATATAAGGAAAATTTTCCTGACAGTAAGCTCTGTACAACAGACGTTTACCTAAGGAAATTGTGGGTTGTCCATATCTAGAAGTATTTAAGTATTTAAGAAGAGACTAGACAAACAACTTCATGTATTAACTGATTCTCCTGAACCCTGCAGAGGGTTGGACTAGATCAGGAGTGTCAAACTCAAGGCCCGGGGGCTGGATCCGGCCCATGGGGTACTTAGATCCAGCCTGTGGGGCCGCCCTGGAAACAGCAAAGGATTGGCCCGTGGTGCCAGCAAAAACAGGCTCCCGAACTGTTTCGGCTGCCACAGCTTCCTGCAACCCTCTGTCAATGAAAACAGAGCTCGGGAGCAATTTTCCGAGCTCCATTTTCACTGGCAGAGAGTTGCTGGAGGCCGTAGCAGCCGAAAATGGAGCTCAGGAGCCTATTTTTGCTGGCAGAGCGCTCAGGCTGCCACAGGCACCCCCAACACAAGTGACATTGAGTTGGCCATGCCCACCCTGGCCCCCTAAGATCAAACACAACCCTGATGCAGCCTTCAATGAAATCACGTTTGACACCCCTGGACTAGATGATCCTTATAATAGCAATAGCACTTATATACTACTTCATGGTGGTTTACATCCCTCTCTAAGCAGTTTAGAGTCATCATATTGCCCCCAACAATCTGGATCCTCAAAATCCCGTCCAACTTTACAGTTGTATAATTCTGTTAATCCATCTAGGTCACTTTGTACTGATTGAATGCAAGTCTACAAGATCTTTAAATGTATTTTTACACTGGGATCAAACCTAGAAGTTTATGCATGCAATTTATATAATAGACTGTCTCCCAATTGTGACAATTTATGGGTGATCAACAGAAAAGTATAAGAGTTTGTTGTTGTGTCATGGACAGACTTGGTCCTGTTGTTAGACAAAGTCAGACACTTGCTCAGACAGGAGAAGCCAAAGTCTGAACCATAGACATATTGCAATCTGCTATATATCTCCAAATTGCCATGGTTATTCTCAGATATGGTTGAGCATGCTGGACTACCATCAATCTGAAATAATAGTCAACCATCATTTAGAATGGCTTCTATGTGTAGAAATTCAAATTCAAATTTATTGGTCACATACACAGTCATACATGGTACGATATGCAGTGAAATGCTTATGCAACCGCCCGTGACCGCGGGTAAGTTAAGGTAAAAAGGGAGGGTGGGGGTAGGAAATAGTTAGGGATACTTGGGAAGGTGGGAGTTAGATGCAGTCATGGTTTTTGTTGTGGTCCTGAGTGTGCTTGTGGTTCCTGGTTTAGTGTC
>JAEANM010006690.1:0-18375 GCA_017656035.1 Myanophis thanlyinensis | reverse complement strand
ATGATTTTACATTGGTTTTAAATGTTGTTATTGTATTTTTTATCGGCTGTAAACCGCCCCGAGTCCTTGCGGAGATGTGGCGGTATATAAATACGATTAAATAAATAAATAAATAAATACAGCACTCTCTCTGCTGTTTACAATGTAAGTAATCTGCATCCTGTTTTTACCAACTTTGGAAGGATGGAAGGCTAAATCAATCTTGAGCCCCTTCATGATCAAACTCCAGGCTGTGGGCAGAGTTTGCCTGCAATACTGAACTTTAATTACTGCACCAACAGAGCTTCTTTTTAAGATGTGTAGACTTCAACTCCCAAATTCCTCAACTAGCTTGATGGTTGGAGAATATTGGAAACTGAAGTCCAGATATCTTAAAGTTGCTAAAGTTGAAAACACTGGTTCACTAGTTAAGACACCAATCTAGAAACGAGTTATATTCCCACCTTAGGCATGAAAGCTGACTGGGTAACTTTGGCATAATTATTCTGTCTTGCCCAAGTCACCTCACAGGCTTGTTGATGAGGGAAAAATGGGAGGATGAAGGAGTGTTAGATATCTTCACCACATTCCTTGAGTTACTTATAAAAATACAAGTAGTCTTTGACTTACAGCCACAACTGAGCCCAAAATTTATATTGCTAAGAGAAACATTTGTTAAGTGACTTTTGTCCCATTTTATGATTTTTTTGCCACTGGTGTTAAGTGAATCATTTTTTTGCCACTGGTGTTAAGTGAATCATTGCAATTGTATGCAATTGCATAGGTATTGTATGCATGCATTATGTATTATATTATTATAGATAAAGAAGTTTCTTCCATTTAATGAAGCCTGCTGAATTATTTGTTTGTGTGCTTGCTGGATTGCAACAAACTCTGACATATTCATTAATAACTGTCACTATTTTCCATCAAGTTCAAACAGTTTATTTCCATTTCTATGTACATAAACACTACCAAATTCAATCAGATTCCTAAAGAAAATGTTTTCAGAATATTATAAGAAAACAACATTATATTATAAATTTATTTATTCTGCCATTCTCACAGGCTGAAGTAAGAAAATGCCAATTATTTTGAAGAGATTGTTGTCAAATAAATTTCAGTGTGCTCCTGTAGTTTTATTTAACATTATTTTAAAAGGTTTAATATTATATTGTAATAATGTGTGTTTAGAACATTTGATTATTTGTAATACTATTCCTAAAATTCTGTTAGAGTTTTTCAATATGAGCTTTTGTATGTATACTTTGAAATAAGCAGTATTTAACTATATTTTATTCCCAAATGACTATGTTTAGGATTTAAATGTTCAGGTATGAATTATACCTAAAAACCTCACTGCTTTTAACAGGAGCATTTCTTTCAGCAAAAAAAAAAATCTTTCTTTTCAGGAATGTAATGATACATTTTGAAATTCACCAGAATTCCGTAGTTAAAATTACTTTCAGATAGGCAAAGAATCCATTTTAAATAAAGATTCAGAAAGTACCATAATGATTAAAAAGAGGTCATTAAAATTATACAGAGAGGAATCTGGTCTTGGATGTCAGGCACAATGCAGAGGCTTTCTGTAACCAATTTGGATTTGTTCCAATGCAATTAATTCTATTTCTTTTTAACAGACTTCTCTACTTTGATTCCCTTCAACTGTGTAGTACTTCAGCTTTCATACTTCTATCATCATAGTTACTGCCATAGGGAGTATTATGCAAACTGAAATCTAAAGGGAAATATTATGGAATTTATGAAAAGTCAAGTCTACGCAGCTGGAGGGAACCTACCCATGAATACAGGTAGTCCTCGACTTATGACCACAGTTGAGCCCAAAATTTCTGTTAAGTGGGACATTTGTTAAGTGAGTTTTGCCCCATTTTACAACCTTTCTTGCCATAGTTGTTAAATAAATCATTGCGGTTGATAAGTTAGTAACCCGATTGTTAAGTGAATTTGGCTTCCCCATTGACTTTGCTTGTCAGGTCACAAAAGGGTGATCAAATAACCTTGGGATACAGCAACAGTCACAAGCATGAACCAGTTGCATGTGAATTTTGATCACATGACCATGGGGAATGCTGCAAAGATTGTAACTGTGAAAAAGGATCATAAGTCACTTTTTTCAGTGCCTTTTGAAGGGTCACTAAATGAACTGTTATAAGTTAAGGACTGCCTATATTAAGGATGCGTATCTAGAATGTAGTTTTCTTATACAGTATGAATGAATGAAAAACGCTCCTCACAAAAAGGGGAAATGAATGACACCTAATTCTTCACTTATTGCTCTCTTGCCAGAATAGGTTGATAACTATTTTGGAAGGCAGATATAATTAACAATTCACTCTGTCAACCCTTCACTCATCTCAACGTACCTTTTTCTTCTAAAGTAGACTTTCCCATCTTATATTGCCTCAAGATCTTCTGTCCATTTCAGAATAGGACACTTCGATTTGTTGCAGCCAACCCCAGTGGTGGATTGGCAACTTCACTGAGGACTAGGACAGTCCTTCAATAGGTACCCTGAGTTATTTGGGACCTCAGATGACAGGAAATAATGAAATGATACATTGTTGGACTTTTAAAAAGAGGGAAAAATAGGTACCTCAAGTAAAAAAATAGTATGTTTTTTTTTAAATCCAGTTCAGACCATCAACTTTTTATTAACAAGGAAATGGCTCTAAACAAAGCATTATTACAACATTTCCTGATAAACCTCTCAAAGTCATTACAGAACAGCAGGTCATTTGGAAGGAATATTTATTTCAAAGCTCATTGTGCCTCTAAATATACATATTTGGATGCTTTGAGTTTCTATACATACATTTATTTTAACACTTTGTATGTATAGTATATACATACTGGTTCAGCAGCACCTGTCTATCTACTACTAAAACACTTTGTTTGTTTGTAATCTTCAGTTGGGAGAAACTGGAAAGTATCAGTTTTTAAACCAAGGTACTTAAAATGGGCTAACTTACAGAGTGCCAGAATGCATGACTTCCATGGTAGTAAAATTTGGGGATTTTATTTGCCTGTTTCAGTGCCCGTGCTGTGGTGCCATGGTTAGTTCTGGTTATGTGGTTCTCATTTCCAAGGTTCCCTGACACCTTCCTACAAGGAAACTCAGTGGTAAAACCAATAGGAAGTTGGAAGTTGCTATCATTCTTGCTGATTTTTTGGACTGCCCATTTAGGTAAGGAAATATTTCTGAACAATGACCCACTGGGTCATGGTTTGTCTAGTATTTTGATGAAATTAACCCTACATTTAATTGTCCTGTTTGTTTAGAGTGCCTTGATCTATTGTATATTAGATGCATCTATTCATATGTGCTGTAAGCAGATGCCTCCAACCAACTGTAGAAGCAGCAGTAAAAGTTGCTTATTCTGTTTCTATGGGAGCAGAGGATTTATTTTGTATAGATTTTTTCTCTGAGTAATTGCAGTATGAAAAGGAGAGGTGTGGCGCCTGAGAAAATTAATGTAATGAGCATTGATCGATCACAATGTTGACTTGCTATTTAATCTAGGTAAAAATGAGTTTATATGTAGATTACAAAATTGTGTTTGAATGAATACAATAATTTATTTAAATAGATTTTAGGTACTATTCTGTTCAACAAACAGTTCCTCATATACTGTACATACATATTTTATAACTTGAAACTATTCCATTTTATACTTTTACTGAATTACTTTTAATATACACAAGGAGAATTGTCCATTTTTAGAAATATTGTTATAGTTATGTTGTAAATCATTGCTTTTTTCTATTTTTACAGGCACTTAAAAAAGGAATACTTTTTCCAAAATACTGGCACTTGGGATTTATTTTTCCCTTTCTCTTTAATGAATACTAATATTCACTATTGGAATTTGAATGGGCCATATCCTTCCTTTCTGAATGCAGTGGTTCTCAGTGCAGTGGCTTTTTCAATATCCTGTACCACTGACTGTCCAGAAAACAATCATAGTTGCCAAAATTTATTTCTGGCAGAATGTGACAAAGTATTGGCCGTATCTATTCCAGCAAGTCTTTTCTCATGTTTCTTTATAAAACTGAATTCTCCCCTTCTGCATTGTGTGATAACTTAGTTTTTTTACTTTTACAATTACACTGAATTGTGCCGTAAGCCATTTAAAAGAAGAGTGATTATCAATATTAACTCCCATATTCTGTGCTTAATTTAAATATATTTCAATATGAAAGAAGAAATCAATTAATTAGCTCAACTGAAGAGCTGATGGTTGCAAACAGAATGAAGACCAGTTTCGACCATGTTCTGTCAACACTGTATATAGAGGTATTGCTGTATAGTCACTATGGTTACATACTCTGCAAACTCAATGTAGAGCTTCTGCACTGCCCACACAGGTTGCTTCACAGATTTTGTCTTAGATTTCTTTACTAGTTTTATTTTAAACATCACAAACACACCAAGAAAAAAAGTGAAAATGATGGATGAAAACCCATTTTTGGTACTTATGAATATTCAGCATGTTTAAAAGGGATCAGTGGCAGGAGAGTTATAGCATATCATTGAATCACTTGTAGCATTGTCATCTTTCCTGAGGTACATTTTGTTGCATTTTTAACACACACATGTATCACAACCTTGTTCCAAGATGTTGAAAGTTACGAATTTTGTACACAAAACTCATAAGTAGCAGAATAATAGTATAACAAAGTTGGGAGGGACATTGGAGTTCTTGTCCAATCCACTGCTTAAGTGGGTTAAGTGGGAAACCTATACTATTTCAGACTCTCCCTTCTCAGTAAAATTCATCTCAGTTTGTTTATTCAGTTAAGACCACAAATTTAGTACTCAGTCTATTTATAAGAGTCTGCAGAACCCAATCAATCATTTAGCAATACTTCTAAGCTGAAAGCTCCCTGCCACCATTAAATATAGATTATGTATCTATTTTACAGGAAAAATTAGTCTCAAATTACAAATAGTGTATTGGTTGCAAAGTAGGTTCTAAGCATTCTGTTCTCAGAAACAGATAAAGGTAAAACAAGCATACATGTTAGAAAAATGTTATTAATCTTTAATTTTCTGTGTTTTTTGTGCTAAGATGTACAGCTGTAGCAAATGGACAAATTTATTTGCCTACAATGTGCAATATATCTTCACAATAAGCTTGTGAGCAAGAGATAGGCTGAGACTTAGTGATCTGCTCAAGCTCACCCAGGGATTTTCCTATATGAAGAATAGCCCGAATATTAGCAGTATCTGACATACTAATCAATATGTCAGAATTTTTCCAGAATTAGCATTGGTGGGTTATGGTAGTCTTGAACTGAAAATCTTTTGATCCATATACTTAATCCAGCTTTGGTAGGTTGATTCATCTTCCCCACAAAGCCTCATGTGAACATCTCTTGACCCTATTTTGAATTTCTTTTGCAGAAGAAAGATGAGTAATGAGTAAAGTCTTCCTTGAAATGACAATAAGAAAAAAACACTTTTCTGTCTTTCCCTCAAATACATGCATACTATGATTTTTAGCCCAAATCAGTCTACTGCATGATGAAAGTTTTTCCATTGAATGTTACGGAGCTAATCTATTAACCAGATTCAATTACAAGTTAGTAGATGTTTTCCATCTTCTCAGTCCAGGGCTGAAAGAGATGAATGGCCCAAAGTCTCACACGCACCAGTTTCTAAGCCTAAGGGCAGATAAGAACCTGGTAAAAAAAAATCAAAAATCAAATTTATTGGTCACATACACAGTCATACATGGTACGATATGCAGTGAAATGCTTATGCGACCGCACGCGACCACGAGTAAGTTAAGGCAAAATGGGAGGGTAGGGTATACTCCTAGTTCATTCCTTTTATTACCAGAGCATATTGGCTCTTGGGTTCAGAGGGATTGACTGACTCAAAATCCCTCATGACTGATGAGGATCTCAAGCCCGTGTCTCAGTCTGACTAGTCCATAATCTTAATCACTGCACTTTTCTCCCCTTCCTGGGTTCCAAGTGTCCAGAAAGACACATCATAAAGATAACTAGAGATTCATTAATACGGTCATCAGTGTCTCTAAAACAACTACACATTTTTATTTTCTTGTTTTGATAGCTACTATGATACAAGTTATAGAAAAAAATAGAGAGTTGAGATCTGAGCTGTATTTGCTTATTCAGTTTAGCAATAACTCTTAGAACAATTTCATTTCAAATGCTGATATGTAGGCAAATCTACAATACAAAATAGTTTTCTGTGTTAAAATGTCTGAAATCAGTTGTGTGGAAAATAGTAAAGTGATACTTCTGCATCACTCACCCTGACTGACCTTTTAAAATGTGCACTCAGAAGCTGATATAACAAAAAGTACTAAGAAAAGAGTAAAAAGTATTGAAGCTACTGCAAAAGGCGTATGCAAAAGGGTCAAAAAAGGGTTACTCTTCAGATAAGTGGAGTATATGACAAGAGGAAGAAGAAGAAGAAAAAGAGGAAGTGAAGAAACTCCAGAGGATCTGCACCATGGAGTATTTCTCCAAAAGAAGCACACAGCTCTGCAGGGGTACTTGGTGGAAAACCAACCAATCCAAGAACCCAAACGGAATCAAAATAAGTAAACAAAGTAATGCCGACTGGGAGGAAGATGCCTGTAGGCAAGTATCTTGTCTTTGTAGTCCCACTCTAAGAGTGGAAGAGGGCACCTGATCACCCCCCTGGGTCTGGGATCGGTGTATCCTAAAGAGGCCTTAGAGATTCTACTATTATGTGGGTGGTTAAGCCATTGCAGCTCCTGTTGGTGACTGTTGGAATGTCCGGCACCACAGTGGCAGTGCTTCAGACAATGGGTGGTGGAGGAAGTATCCCTCGGACACCTCTTTAGTGTATGTTACAAAATTTTAAGAAAGGTTTTAGTGGAGATTATGGAGATCCCAAGGCAAATCCGGGTGATCTAAAGAAATTCTGTGAAAATGAGTGGCCAACATTTAATGTAGGGTGGAAACCTGAGGGTGGTTTTAATCTAGACATCATTTCAAAAGTACATCAAATTGTTACCAACTCAGAAAGTGGTCATCCAGACCAATGGAAAAATAGCAGTAAAACAAAACCCTGAATAAATTCGCAAATGATGCCGAACCGGAATCATGCAATCTATGTGGCCCAAACTAAAGGAAGTCATGTTAAGAAAAGCCACAGTGGGGTTAAATCTGCCCTAAAAACTGAACCCTATGATGAGGACAGTCCTCCTCCATATGGCCCTGTGTATCATCCCCTTCAACCACCACCTGTAGGAGATGACAATAATCAATCTCAAGGATCAGGAGAACAAAGAGAGCAGCAGGAAGACACCGCTTTTTCCCCCTCTGCCCCTATTTTGTCTCCTCCTGTTGCTAGTCGCACTAGGACCCAACTCTTGTCCCCCCTTCGCCAAATGGATCAAAGGGTCATAGATGGACAGGGACAGGCAAATATTCAGCCTCTATTCCAATATGTTCCATTAACTACAACAGACCTATTAAATTGGAAACAGCATTATGGACCTCTTTCAACCAAACCTCAAGAGGTTGTAAATCTGTTTGGAACCATTATTAAGACACACAATCCTACATGGCAGGACTTTGAACAATTAATGAATACTCTCCTCACTGGAGAAGAGAAAGAGAGATTGAGTAATGCCATCAGTAAAATCCTAAAACCTGCTGCCGGAGGAAGACTCCAGGCTGTGCTAGATGAGTGGTTTCCAAGACAAGATCCCCATTGGGACCCTTATCAAGACACGACAACTCTCCAAAATTATCAGGCCCTGGTCCTTCAAGGCTTAGAACAGGCAGCTAAGCCTCCAGTGAATATGTCCAAGCCATCTGTAATAACACCAGAGGCTGATGAAAGCATATTTTCATCAATTAAATCATAAATTATTGATTAAACAAGCATATTTTTCAAAGATTAATTGAAGCATATAAGACATATACCCCGATTGATCCTCTGAGCCCTGAGAATGCCCCTATGTTAGCTATGGCCTTTATATCACAAAGTGCCCCCAACATTAAAAGGAAACTTCAGAAACAGGAAGGCGCATTAGGAATGACTATGAGCCATTTGATGGAAATTGCTTGAAAAGTCTATATAAATAGAGAAAAGGTGGAAGGAAAGAAGAAAGATGGTAGGATGCAATGTAAGGCTGAATTATTGGCAACCGCATTATCTAACAAATCCCAAAGCTTGGGAAGAAACCAGTGTGGATAGTGTAAGGAAGACGGACATTGGCAGCATGAATGTCCTAGAAGGCTTGAAGTAACAACATGGCTTGAACATGTAAGAAGAGGACAGAGATGTGGAGTACGGAGAGGAGGAGGCCATGGGCACCTGGCTAGAGAGGTCAAAACATATAATTCCCAAAGAGGAAGGGTGTTTCACTCTTATGGGGCCCAAGGGAGAGGACTAAGTTGGATCCCAGAACAAGTGGAGGCTATAGGCTTGGCAGCAACTGAACAGTGGTCTGAAGACTAAAAGGGACCAGGTTTGAGTCGAGCCTCCCCTGAACCCTTGGTCCGAATGAAGATAGGGGGCAATAATGTGACCTTTTTAGTAGATATGGGAGCATCTAGATCTGTGCTTACTAAGGAACTTGCTCCCTTTTCCAAAGACACCATAAATGTACAAGGCGTTGATGACTCTGTGAACTGCCACCCTCTTTTGAAACTCCCTGCGATGCTCCCTAAATGGAAAAGACATTGAACATCAGTTTTTGTACATGCCTGAATGTCCCATTCCCTTTTATTTTATTTATTTATTAATTTAATTTATATACCGCCCCCTCTCCCTCAGGACTCGGGGCGGTTTACAGCCAGTAAAAACAGAATATAAATACAAAAATACAATTAAAAGCAATTAAAATAATTAAACAATGGCCGATTAAATATCATTTTAAAATTCAGTTTAGATAATTAAAAGCAAAACCCAGAATTTAAAACGAATTTATATAAAATTTAAAATTTAAGTTTAAAAATTAATTAACCCTTCGGTTAATCCCTTACTGGGTCGAGACATATTATGTAAAATGAGAACAACTCTGTCATTTGAAGATGACAATATGGCACTAATAATGAAATACCCTCCCAGATGAAATGTGGTGTATAATCACAATCACCATACGTGCTGCCGTACCTAATCCTTATATTCTCCTGAGTTTAATCCCAGCATCAGCTAGCTGGTTCTCTGTGGTTGATTTGAAGGATATTCTTCCACCAGGAAGTCAGCCCAAAGGGTACTACCCTATGGATTCATTGGTTGTTGATTTCACAGATATGCCCAAGTGTGGACTTTATAAGGCAATGTTAGTCCTACTGTGCAATTATACTGGGTGGCCTGAATGTTTTCCCATCAAGACAAACCAGGCATGTGAAGTGGCAAGAATCTTATTCAAGGAAATTATTCCCCACTATGGAGTACCCTCATTCATATAATATAATGAACCTGAGTTTGTACATCAAATAATACAGACAATGGCTAGAACCTTAGGGACCCACTGGAGGCTTCATTGTTCACTTAGACCCCAGTCTTCTGGACAGGTTGAGAGATCACATAGAGCTGTAAAGGAAAAGGTGACAAAGGTGTGTCTTGAAACTCACCTTAAGTGGGTGGATGCACTGCCTTTAGCACTGTGGCCTGTGCGGTGCACTCCACAAAAGGGAATTAAGTTATCTCCTTTTAAAATGATGTTTGGAAGGCCCCCAGTTATAAGTACTAACTTGAAAAATCATGCAGGGGATTTAAGTCAAATAGGGGCCTCATGGGTGTGTCAAATGGTGGGAGAATTAAACAAGAAAATACAAGATATCCAACAATATTGTATGTCCCTTATCCCACCATTTCTAAGAACCCCCAGCCATAATATGGCTGGGGGTACGTAGGGGACAGAGTGTGGAAAAAGGAAAACTTGAGACCTAAGTGGAAGGGCTCGTATACTATGGTTATGTGTTTTCCACTTGCAGTAAAGGTGTTGGAATCCAAGTCTTGGATTCATTAGACTAGAGTTAAGTCAGCAGCTGAACATTGGGAAGTAGATCAGGAAGAATCTCATCCTTTAGTGTTGAAGCTGAAAAAGCTCCCCTAAAACTATCCCACGGCAATGGGTAGGCAACATACAGGGCAGAAGAAGCCCTACTGGTGTCACTCAGGAAGCTGACACTCTACGTATGGCTGAAAAATTGGACAAAGAAATACAACTTTTAATAGACTAAGGAAAGACTGTGTTGGATAAACTGAATTTGTTTCAAGGAATGGTAGCCCAATCATTCCTAATCTTAAGTACTACTGGGTTGGCCTTGGTGAATCTGGTCACTATGGTAGCAATCTGGTGCATTGGACATATATTGTTCTGGAATTGCCTTTACCTCAAAGAGACAAGTGCTGTGCCTAGAGCAGAGTGAAATTTCTGAGAGCACTAATGTTTGAGGAATTCTGGGAGTGGGTTCTCTGTAGTATATTAGTATTTCTGGGGCTGTGGGGTTTATATTTAGCAATAAGGCTTGGTTTTGTGAATCACCCAAAATTGTCTCCCACCACATCACACCTGATTTCATTAGTTTGCCTGACGTGGTAAGCTCTTCCTAAATGTCAGGCATGGGCCTTATATGGCTTGGGATAATAATTGTCAGTGGCTCTCTGGGTGATGGGATCATAAACAATAGCTCTACGTGTTGTGAAAAAAGCCAATTAATTCCTCTTACCCTTTCAGAAGACTCTGGAAATGCCACAGATTTCATAGAACAAAACACAAGTAGAGGTCATGGTGTAAAGTTCCAGGAGGCAACTGGTGAAAAGGGACTGGTAACAACCCAATCTGCTTTATTTGCAGATGGGGGCACTACGTCAAGTCAATCCCAAGCCCTAAGGCTAAGTGTAACACCTCTATTACAAAGTGTGGAATGAGATGTTGGAACTAGATCAGAGTTTGGTTAATCAATCTGACCCCATTTTGGGCCAAAGATGCTGGAAGTGTTTGTCTGCATCTGCCTATAATGCAGTCCCAGTTTCACCAGATCTTTGGGCAAAAACCAAAGCCACCTTAGCTTTTGATAAAGGTGGCAGGTGGAGTATAAATACAAGAGAAGCAAGATTACATGATGATATCTACAGAGAGCAGAGAAGCTGGGAATTAGTTACTTACCATCATTGGCCCTGTAGCTGTTGGAGTAGATCTCCTAGGACCGCTCTCTTTGTGTGTTAAAAGAAGTCAGGAACCTTGAGAGGGCAATCTTGTAGGGTCAATAACAGGTGGGCAATGGCAACAATGTCCATTGGAATTGCACATGAGCCCTCAAAGAGGCCTTATAGAAATGAAAGTTCCTGTTATCTCTTGAAACCTCCATATTTCAGAGATGAAGAAGGGGACCCCAATCAAGGACCTCCACTACAACCATTAACTGGTATGTTTAAGGCAGGGACTTTTGGGGTCTGGAATAATAAGAATAATCGATTTAATTCCTTTTCCATGAACATGGCAGTGTGTTTAGGAGAAAATGGAGTCTTTTTCCTATGTGGGGGAAATGAATATGTATGTCTACCAACAAATTGGACTGGAACATGTACCTTGGTACATCTCTTTCCAAAAATGGGTGTTGTTAGTAGGGAACAAAATCTTCCTGTTCTGCTCATGGGACATGTTCAGAAAAGGGTACCTATTATGATACCATTGCTAGCAGTTTAGCCCACTCTACAATACAGTTTAAGTTATCAGAGGAGTTTCAACAAAACCTCAATCAGATTGCTGGGACTTTGGTTGAAGTCCAAGACCAGATAGACTCCTTGGCAGCAGTGATCTTGCAAAACTGATGTGCCTTAGACCTTCTGACAGCTGAAAAAGGTGGATCATGCCTATTCTTGGGAGAAGAATGTTGCTTTTATATGAATAGGTCAGGAATAGTCAGACAAGTGGCAAAGAATTTGCAAGATAGAGCATCCCAAATTGGGCAAAGAACACAAGGAACTGGTGAGTGGTTTTTGGGGTTACTAGTGACTGCTTTGGTAAAACAAATACTATTCTTATTGTTGTGTGGAATTGCAAGCCTAATATTCATCCCTTGTGCAATACCTCGTTGGTCTTTTCAGTGTTTGGGTGTGCCTGCTTGGTGGTCACTTCCTCCTGCAAGAACATATTTTACAATAAAGTGTTTGTTGCTTCACTTTATGACTCTGTCAAATTTCTGAATGGCGAGTGCGTTTCTCACAGTTGTTTATGCTAATTAGTATATTGATAACAAACTGAAATTAAGGCTATACCGTATTTGAAACTTTTTCATTAAAATAGAAATTGTTGACTATGTAAATGCAAAGTTTGTGAAAAGAAGCTTCTAGGCCTCATAGAAACTTCACAAAGCACAGTTTTAATTTAGGCATCACAATTTCATCACATCAAAACAGAAATAGATACAAGCAGGAATCTGTTTTTGGCATAGTTGCTGCCAGTAAAGAAATGTTCTAGATGCAGTTTCCTGCTGAATTTACTATTGTGATATCTGGCACTGAAATAAGACTTTAAAATGATTTTATGACACTAATAATGCATGCACATGTACATATTGCTAATTAGTGTTTGTGACACCATGTTGGTGATTGCTCTAATAGTACTTGGATGTGAGCATTTTTATGTGATTCTGAACTATAGGACAAACTGAGACTCTTGTTGGAGTACTGTCCGCCTTAGTGCCCATCCGTGGGCCTATCTTAGCTCATGGATCTCATGATGACACTGGTGATGGATCTCAGGATTTCATGGCCAATTTGGCAGCCATAGGCTTGTCCCGGGTTATATCACTTCCGTCCCATGTTTGACCTTGGTATTTTGTTTTTAATTATTTTGTGTGCAAAGACCATGTGATCTGAAAAGCCAGGACATTTGTCCTCAGACCTTTGCTGAATTCAGATCTCTTTATGGCCAAGCAGAATATCATTCTCATCCCCAATCTTTACGGGGTGGATGACCTATTTGAATGATCCACTTCAGGAGCATCTTGACTGCAGATGGTGCTACAGGAGTTTTCCAACAGCATGGTAAGCAGTTCAATAAAACATCTAGTTATCCTCTATGAATTTGAAGTTACATAAGGTAATGGTTGAAATTGCTCACCACTCCTGGGCTGATGATAAATTCTGTGAAATGATGCAAGTAAAAAGAACTCAGAATTATGGAGGTCGAAGACCAAAAGTAGATATGCATGATCACAAATAGCTGGCCATGTTTGAGCCTATGTGATAATAAGACCAATGAATCATATTGTTGTGCCTGTTGACTTATGTCCAACAGTCTGCTTGGGATAACCTGTTCCCCGCTCCCTACTGAAAACCAACAGATGGGACAATACTCCAACCGGCTGTTGTGTTATGTTTTTGAATTTCTTTGCTCATATTTATTTGGAATTAGACGCTATTTGGAGATGATCTAATGTGATAATGATGGCAGTGCTCTTGCACTGTTATCTGGGATTTGTCTGACCTTGTGGAAACCAGCACAGATATAAGATTCTGTGTATTTTAACTCTATCACCTGTGAGCCAAGTCCATGCTCCTCTTGATTTATTTGGTCAGGAAAGGTTGAGACACTAGACTGAAAAATAGTAAATCCTTCCATTCCCCCACCATCCAGTCAGAGCAGAAGAAGCTTCTTGGATGAGAAGTGAAATGTCTTCAAAGAAAAACAAGAAAATCCAGTTGCTGGATACCTATGGATGAATTAGTGATCAAAAAAGTGCTTGATTGTGCTGAAATGGATAGGCTAACTATGCAGTTAAAAGATAAAAAAGAATCCGAGTATTATCTGGTGTGGGATAGATGGTACAATTGGTTAGAAAATAAAGTTAGAGATTAATTGTATTGTATTAGTCTTATTGTTATTTAAAGAGATAAATTATAACCTAATTGTAGAATACACAAATGTTAGTAATGATGTATTAGTTTTAGTGTTATTTTAAGAGATAAAGAAATGTAACCAAATTGTAGAATCCATGAATGTTACTATAATGATGTCGAAATGTTGAAAAAAAAAATGTAATGGAGAGTTAAAGTTAGGAAAAACTAATAAACAGATTACACCCAAAAAAAAAAAAAGTCCAGTTGCCTCTAGAAAAAACAGCTTTTGGACAGGTTCATTCAATATCTGATCTATTTTTCCACGAAAAGCAAAAGGCAAAATAGTAATTGCGTGTGTCTCTCAGAAACTGAAGCATATTGATAAGAATCAGTTCCTTCGTAAAATGATTTTTCTTTTCTTCTCTGGAATGATAAGAAAGTAAACCTCAGAACTACTCCCACTCCTGTCACCTGAAACAGGGCTGGTTGGATGGCTATCCACAGATACAATAGCAGTGGAGAAATATAACCATTTTACTATCCTTAACAGCCGCAAGGAAGTCATGGGGTTAATTTATCCCAAAACTGAAGTGTTGGACAATTTTTAGTGAAGGTCTAAGCTTTACAATGAAGTATTCCAAAATAGGCTTTTGTCTGAACCAGTGACTGATGGGTGCTATAGCTTAAGAAAAACCATTTACTTTTCTTGGAGGAAAAAGCATCACATTTACTGATGCTGGAAAGAACCGTAGTGCACACATGTACATTGCAACCTCTAGCAAGATCAACTTTCTTTACATTGCTTTACAGAAAAAGCATGACAGTCTTGACAGTTGTTAATTTTATGCCAGGGGGCTACGCTGGTATGGATAGGTAAATACACACATTGATAAAAAATATTTTGTTTAACTGGTAACATGGCCTGGTGAATAGCTGGTGGAATTCATGTTCAGAGGCACTTTCACACATTTTAAGCTTGTGCACATTGTGTCCCTATTTGGACCCTGAAGCTGTGCAATTATATTTCACATACTTATCACATGACTGGAGTGTAATCCATTTCATGCGGGATAGCCTTTCAAAAGTACCAAAATTTACAATAGATGCAAATTGTACTGTATGTCAAGTCCAGCAGGTGCAAACAATTATTGCTAGCTTAAACACCTGTTTTTCATGTTCTTCATTAGTAGTGATAGGTTTCTAAATTCAATTCAAAATGCTGATTGTGACCTATAAATTTTTACTAGACAACCTGCGATCTACTGGATTATCCTTTCCTTGAGACATTTCCTTATCTAAGCAGAGAAACAGAATCACCACAGGTAGCCTTAAAAAGCATCGTGAGTAGGAGTGACTTCTAGCTTACTCCTGCTTGGCCACATCTGACCACCTCCTGGAGGGCTAGGGTGAGACCAATATACTGAACCAAGGTAGTGGTTCAGCAGTACTAAAGCAATATAGTTGCCAAATTTCGATCCCACGGGTGTCACAGGCCCTCAATTTTGGATAATTAGTCCATTTGAGCTACCGTGGCTCAGCAACTATTGCCTTATGATGCATTGCTTTTCCCAGTTAAAGATTAGAGAGTTTCAGTAGTATATAGATATGGCTTCATTCCAAAGTTCCTCAGCATATGTAGATGATATACAAGATGGCCTTGAAGGAAGATCCGTTACCTAGGCAACAAAGAGATAAATGTGAATTAAGCCCATATAAAGAGAGATATATACAAAAACACTGAAGCAGCTGCCTCCTTAATTCACATGAAGGCAAAAAGAGGGGAAGCACAACTGGATTTGCAAAATTCTGTTAGTATTGGCCATTCCAGGAAAAACAGTTTTAGGCCTACATGATCAGGTTTCTTGACCTGATCTACCTTGTAAGTCGACGAGTGTGCTTCCTACTTGCCTCTCTAAACAGACCTGCATCAAATCAGATCATAGGAGAGTGAAGGTCGTCATTCTGTGTACTGGCCCCCAACTTGGAACCTTACCTTTGGAGCTAACTGGCCTGCTGGTATTTCACAAGGCAATAAGAATTACATTATTTAATTGGGTATTTGGTGTGTGATCTTAATGTAAATAGACAATATTTATATCAATTGACGAGTTTTATGTTATATAAAGTTTAACTTTATATCTTTATGAACTGCACAGAATCATACAGTATAAGGCAGAGGTGTCAAACTCGATTTTATTGAGGGCTATATCAGGGTTGCGGTTGATCTTGAGGACCAGGGGGTGTGGCCAGGGTGGGTGTGTCTGGGGTGGGCGTGGCCAGCTTCCCTGCCTCCCTCCTTCTCATTCCCATCTCTTTCCTTCCTTCTAAGGCTGACTGCATTCCAGCCTGGATGGTGTCCATCAAGTTATAGATTAGCACAGAGGTGAAATTCAGCAGTTTCTAGCAGGTAGAAATGGTACTAGAAATGGTAGTAAATTTTCTAAGCAGTTCGGAGAACCGGTTGTTAGATGAAATCTCCTTTTGTTTTTTTTCCCACTTTACAGGGTTAATCCTGTAAGGAAGGCAGGAAAGAAACACGTCTGGTGTTGTTTCTAGCTTAATCTTTATTGCCCTGCTTACAGAAACTGCCCACCCAGTCACATGACACCCCAAGCCACGCCCACCAAGCCACGCCCACAGAACCAGTAGTAAAAAAAATGAATTCCACCACTGGATTAGCACCTGGCCAGCCTGGGCCAGGACTCAGGCATTGGAGGCTGGTCCTTAGCTGTCTGAAGGGCAGTGCTGTGGGCCAGATCTAGCCACATCTTGGGCTGGAGTTTGACACACCTGGAATAAAGTAGAGATAGTCCTTGACTTACAACCATAACTGAGCCTGGAACTTACTGTAGATATTGAGATGGGGAGGCATATACATTTAACAAATAAGTAAAAAAATAACAATTGTAATTTGTTGCAGGCATCATGTAATCAGACCCAATTTTTTGTATTGTGGATGTTAAGCAAATGCTATGGTCATTATGTAAATATCACAGTTGCTAAATAAATCCATTTTATCCAATGGGCATTTTTTGCTGGAAACTGAAAGTAAATTTCAGAAGTCATCAAAAAAAATTGAAAATAGCAGTCATATTTACTGTAGGACACTGAAAACAGTCCTAATGATGAACCAGATGTCAAGTGCCCAAATATGATCATGTAACTGTGGAGGTAAAAGGTGTGGTAATCGTAATTTCGTAATCGTAAGTAGCTTTTGGAAAGGTCCATTTGTAACTTCAATCAATCATTTATTATGGTCATAGACCAGTTCCTATCAAAGAATCCGTTTCCTGCAAGCGTTGCTGATCATTTATGTAAAGAAAAATGCAAACATAATATTGTTTGGGTTTTTCTGTATATATTTTTTTTAATTTTTAAACAAACATACACAAACAAAACATAAAAAACATAAAACCATCTTCCAGTTACAGTGCGTCAGTTGTTACAAATTTTTGTGCTATCCTTTCATAGTACTCACTTACAATTTATATAAATTCTCACATTATCATTCTAATATATATTTATAATATATATTTAATAATAGTCTAGTCAAAAGAACAATTAATGATCAATCATTAATTGTTCTTTTGACTAGACTATTATTCCATCATTTTATACATATGCTAAATTTTATATAAATATTATATTATACATTCAACCAACGATTATATATTTTTATATTATATGCTGTATCATTCTTATATTATAAAAGTTTTTATTTCAATTACTATACAGTATCTTTCCATCTAACCATTGATAAAATAAATCCCAAATGTTATAAAATTATCTATCTTCTTGTTCTCTAATTTCAAATGTTAATTTACTCATTTCAGCACAATCCATAATTTTTTAAATAATTTTTTCCTACATAGGTATTTTTCCACTTTTCCAATTCTTAGCAAATACAATTCTAGCCGCTGTTAAAACGTTTACAATAAAATACTTCAATTCTTTATTGTATATTTCCAGTATAATTCCCAATAAAAATATTTCTGACTTAAAGTCTATGTGCCATTCTATCATTTTTTCCAACTATGTGTGGATTTTAGTCTAGTATCTTTTATCTCCTTACATGTCCACCACATATGGTACTAAGAGCCAGGTGTCTGATAACATTTCCAACATTTATCCTATTTGTTCTTAAACATTCTTGCAATTCTCATAAGTGGGGGTAAATTCCACCTGTAAAACATCTTATACAAATTTGACAATGACATTTTTTAATTTTGAGACCACAATTTTTGCCACTTCTCTAGATCAATCCCATATCCAAAATTTTCCCCCCAAGCAATCATCATTTCTTTGCTCTTCCTCTAATTTAAATTCTAATAAATATCCATAAAGTTTTAAAATTACTTTTTCATCAGTACCTGTTAAAATTTTATCTAAATCAGACAATTTATCATAAAAACCTTGTTTTAGAATCTTTATCAAATCTAGATTGTATTTGCATGTATGAAAATCAATTCATCTTTATACCTTATTCTTCCAATGCTTGCATAGATTTGAGTTCACCCTTTTCATTTAATATCACTCCATATTTATTTATTTATTTATTTATT
>JAEANM010006689.1:0-18376 GCA_017656035.1 Myanophis thanlyinensis | reverse complement strand
TTATTATTATTATTATACATTTTTGTTAAATGTAACCAATATGATTGATACTATTTACTTGTACTAAAATTGTGACACTTAGAATTTGGTGATTGGCATGAAAATAATATATTGAAATATTGAATAACTAAATCATGAGAGACTATACATTAATATAAATATGAGTATTATCAGAACTATAAAAGCTAGCTAAATGTTATAAACATGACTGAAATTATTTTATTTGTACTAAAATGTATGAAATGCAGAATATGGTGATTGGCATAAAAATTACATACTGAAATATTGAACTAAATAATGAAAGGTTATAACTTGACATTAATATGTGTATTATTATCAAAACTATATAAGCTGGTTAAATGTAACAAATATGATTAATAGTATTTTATTTGTACCAAAATGTTTGACACGCAGGTGCCACACTGTTCACGCACTGATATGTTTGTAAAAAGAAAAAAAAAAGAAAAAACTTGAAAAAAACAATGGGTTTGCTTAACAACTGCAGCATTCCCTTAACAACTTCAGATTCACTTACTGTATTTTTTGGATTGTAAGATGCACTTTTTTGTCTCCCAAAAGTGGGTGAAAATGTTTGTGTGTTTTATAGAGCGAATATTGCCGAAGCCCTGCCCACCCCGTTCCTGGCCCTTTCTCCAGGTAGAAGAGCCATTTCTGCCCCCCCAAAAGGGCCAAAAACAAGCTAAAGAAAGGGCCAAATACAGCAAAAAGGGCCCCCCAAAAACTAGCCAAAAAAGGCTTGAAAATGGCCTGAAAAAAGGGCCAAAAATGGGGCACATGGAAGCCAAAAACTTCTAAATCTAGATGTGTCTTATAGTCAGGTGAGTCTTATAGTCTGAAAAATACGGTAAAAGCTATGGTTATTTGTTTAATAATCACCTCAGAAAAGGTAATCAAATCAAATCACATGATGACCCATTTTATGAACATCATTATTTAACAACCATAATAAGCAGGTTCCATTACAGTTGTAAGTCAATGACTACCTGAAAGGGCAAACCATATTCCTAGAAAAAATATTCTGCAACTATATACACAAATTTTAACTGTACTTCTGCAGATAAGTTACTTGCCCAGTTTAAGTGATCCGAGTTTAGAATTCACCATCTTTACATGTTTCAAAATTGAATTTTCATCTGTAAAATAAAAATTAGACTAAAATTGTGCTTGCACTTTACTTAAAGCCTGTTAATCAGTTTGAAAACATTATTAGTACTAAATCCTATTTTAGGTTAATATATTTCTATTATGACTAGTAATGGATACAGAAATCTTTTACTTTCCTTTTCTCTACATTGGTAAAAATCTATTCCAGAAGGGGTTTGTAAATCTTTTTATTAAACAATGGGAACTGTCCAAATTGGACACAGTCATCTTTGTTTGTTCTTTACCATCTGCACTGTTTGGGTGCAGAGAGCTGTAGTAGTAGAAAAGGAGAACTGCAAGAGGACTTTTCAAACATTTCAGGCTGCAGAATCTGTTGTATTTGAGTGAATTTTTTCTCCTTAAGTTTATCTCAGAATCCCATCAAGTTCTCATGGAACCCTAAGGTTCTGCAGAATGCAATCTGAAAAACTGGCCTAGAAAAGAGACATTTTATGTGTACAAAGACATGGGAAAAAGAGTTTATATGTGAATGGAGAGAACATGAATGGAAATTGGAGAATTAGCACTAGGGAAACAGAAGGGAAATTATATTGGGTCAACTTTCACCCAGTGGGATGTCTCTTCTGACTGGTGGTATAAGACCTCAAACCTCTTACTTAGGACTATTTTGGCAATTGAGTTCTAACTATCCATTCCTGCTTTTGGAAGGGAAGCATTCAGTGGAAATGTGAAAGAAGAAGGAATCCTAATGGTTAAGTCAAAATCCACTCTTATGTCTTTGGGTACATCTAAAAGACAAACAGTACATTTTTGCTTTCCCATTTTTAACATTTAACTTGGCTTTTGGAGGAAATTTACTTCAGCAATGAAAAAATAAATCTTGTTGCCAGCTATCACTTCTGTATTTTTGCAATGCATTAGCTATCACATTTCTTATACAATAGGAATGGCAAATGGATTAGACATCTGATCATGTAACACAAGCTAACCATGACATTTAGGACATGGGAGTGCCAATTTTTATTACATTCTGTTTAGTACAGCCAAGATATCGACGTAAATACTTACTGTCAGACTCCTTTAATGGAGGTATTCCACTCAAAGAATTCAGACCACTCTTTACAGGTAACGAATCAGAAAGAGACGCAACATTTGCTGTTTTGTTGTAATCATTATTCCTTTAATAAATAGGGGTGGGAAAAGCAGTCATCTTCCAACTATTTTACCATTCATTTATTAATAAAATATGACAATTAGCAAAATAAATCAAGACTTCTGCTACAAAGTGAGGAATGCAAAGTTTTGTATTGATTTCTTACTTAATCTCAGACTTCTGCTCCCATCACTTAAAGATTCTTTAAAACATACAGAATTATTGATCACCAACATTAACAGTTCTTTGAAAAAAGAGATTACATAGTAATATGACCTGTATACAACTAAGCTAGAATTCTGGATTTAGTTAAAAAATTTCTTAACATTGAAGGCAATTCTGAGAGAATATAGTTTATAGACAGATTAATTCTTTGAACTTGTAAAAAATAGTTTTCATTAACCGCCTTTTGACTTTCAATTTTTAGCTTAAATTGAAGAAACTGCCTATACAAAATGGAATCACAATAAAACTACAAAATGAGAGGACAATTCAGTGTATGGAAAACCTTAAACACGTTTCATGGCTTATCATTCTGAACATATATTTTGCAACATGTTGACAGCTGTTCTTAGTGCCAAATTAAATTTCTAGAAAAGTTTAAACAGTAATGTTTATATACAGACAGTCCTTCACTTACAACCAAATTTGGCCTGGCAAATTCATTAAGTGGTGCGGTCATTAAGCAAGAAATCGTGATCTCAATTTATGATCTTTCCTGCCAGCTTTCCTTTTTACTTGACAGAAGCTCTCTGGGAAGTTTGTAAATGGTGATCATGTGACTTCAGGCTGCTGCAAGTGTTGTAAGTGTGAGCTAATTGCCAAATGCCTGGATCATGAGCACGTGACCATGGGATGCTGTGACAGTCTTACATGTAAGGATTGATTGTACGTTACTTTTTTTAGTACTATCGTAACTTTGTAGTCACTAAGGAAATCATTCTATTTTTTTTTTTTTTTTTTATATAACATATAAAACATATTCTGAAGATGCACTGCAAGTACAGAGCTTATTACAGGATCCTCCAAGCTGGAACACTAATGTGGCATCTTTTGTAGCCATATGTATGAAGAAATCATAGCTTCACTATGGTCAAAAGTATTTCCATATATGATGTAAATATTTCCAAGTCAAAAGATTCTACTGCAAACAGAAAATATCTATATTCTATTTTTTTAAAAAAAGTGTTCAGTACTTTATTCAGGCAGGAAAACACTAGAAAGGTTTTAGCAGTATAACCTACAGGTTGGAGAATTTAAGAAAAGATTTTGCAGTGCAAAATAGGCAGAATAAGTTACTCATTTGTTTTATGCAAAAGAAAAGCTTCTAAATCCTATCCTTTATTTACTGTAAAAATAAATTCAGCATCTTTCAAATAAAAATATTCTAATAAATACATTAGATCAGTATATTTAACTTACCAACCATATGACTGTTCTGGTTTTGGTAATGGATCATCAAAGAAAGAATCACCCTCTGCATCTTCTTCTGCTGCTAGATTATTTTTTTCTTTGGTATCTATTTCTTTGTTTGGTTCAGAAATTACTGTTATTTCATTTGGTAAGAAGTGAATGCTGCCTTTGCTCTTTGCTTCTCCAGACATGATGCTTGTATCACTATGACTGGTTTCAATAACCTTAAAGAAATTACACATTCTCTTAAATAATGCCACATAATCTGTTTCATTTGAATTGTTTAGTTTTTGATAATAGAAGAACACAGAACTAACAATAGATCAATAATTTATATGGTTATTGTGACTACAGTGTCACATTAATAGGCTCTTCATATGCATATGTATGTATATACATGTAATGTGCAATATATTGCAGTGTGCATTTACACACACACAGAGCAATATATTGTAGGTGTAAGAAGTGAGCCCAATGCCAGAGTCTTAAAAATATTTTTCTACTTATTGTTATTTAGGTATCCAATACTCCCATAATGAATATAAACAGCAATCTGTAATACTAAATAAATTGATATGTAAAGTAAAAAAACAAAATAGTAATAAAAGAATAAAAAGTAGACAAGATTAAGCATCTTTCCCACTTTTTCCACTATGATACTTAGTGGTAAACATGATATTATAAAATGTACAATTCTGCTTTGAATACTGGAGAGTCTGAGTACAACGAATAGAAAAAAAATATTTCTAGATTACTAAAGAATACTAAAGATGTAAAATTATAACTTGACTATAGCCAGGTATATTAGCACTAAACAACATGTTCAATTATTTCTACAAGTTATCAAATCTTCATAGTTAAATTACCACATTCAACATCCTAAATATGTAATTTGCTACAAGGAAAAAAAGGAGGAAATATTAACTTTATAAACCACCAAGAATTGTGCGAGTGAGGTGATTAAATATGGAAAATGTAAATAAATACTACATTAAAAAATAAAATCCATAATCATATACCTGCTAAATATATCATTTTCCCCAACATATAGAGGTATAAACCAGATATTTTTTTATTATATTAAAAATCACAATAGAAAAAGATAAGAAATCTCTTATTCAAATTGCAAGTTCAATTCTAAAATGTATTTATTCCATATAATGTGAATGGAGTATAAAAATGAAAAACTCTTAAGACATTCTATCATTATTCTTATTCTAATTCTTATCATTACTCTTAAGACATTCTATCATATAAAATGATGCATATCCACCATAACTGAGATTCAACTATCAGTAGCCCTTAACTTTCAACCACAATTGGAATTGGAATTTTCATTACTAGACAAGGGGGTTGTTAAATGAATAACCAATTTTAAGACTTTGCTGGGGTTGTTAAGCGAATCACCATGGTCATTAAGTGAATCACATGGTTGTTAGGTGAATCAGGCTTCTTCCATTGATTTGCTTGTTGGAAGCCAACTGGAAAGGTCACCAATGGCAATCATGTGACTCCAGGACTCTGCAATTGTCATAAATCTATACCAGTTGCCAACTGTCCAAAGTTTGAATATGTGGCTGTGGGTATGCTGCAATGGTCATAAATGTGAGGACCAACTATGTCACTTTTTTCAGTGGTGTTATAACTTCAAACTGCCATTAAACAAATGATCCTAAGGCAAGAATTTTCACTTGTGAAAAATGGTGAAGTGAAAATATTCAGGTCTGTTAGTTGGATGGATGTTTCAGCTCCATCCAGTCACCTTGACTCTATTCCAAATTAAGGGATTATAGGATCGTAAATAGGGAGTAAAAATGGAGTTAAACATCTGAGAATAAGAACAGCATGAAATTCAGTTAACTATCTGTGTTCATTTCTTCAGCTTATTACATCTAGATGCAAGGGATTGATTGGATAAATAAAGGAAGTTTTGTTTTATGGTGTCAAGGAGATGGTATTTATTATAAGCATTTTTGATTAAATGTCTTTTGGGAAGAAGCAAGGATTAACACAGATTCATTGCCCATATTCTCTTCCTGAGCTTCAGTGAGTACCCTAACCAACTCCGCTCAATGTAGGAAAAAGTTTGTATGACAGGTTCGTTCCTGGTTTTGATACTACCTTTGACCTTTGTTATTGGTAAAATCAAATAACACTTAACCTTACTTTCTAAGGATGATGAAGTAAGAACAAAACAATCCTGATACACAATCCCTGATAGCTACTACCTGCAAAAATGTCTGCAGGCTACATTTTGCAAATTGGGCATTTGAGCAGTTTTTGAAACATCAGAGAAGGATACAGTACAATTATAAAAACACCCAAGCAGAAGAAGAAAGGCAACCCAAATTGCATACCAGATCTTTCTGGGTGAGTGTTATCCCATCCAGAGTCAGAGATAGCAACTATCCTGACCCCGGGCAGCCAAAAACCCACAATCAATCCATCTTGCTAGGGTTGAGACAATTTTCCCCGTCCAGGTTCTTCCAGCCTCTAGGGCTAGGCAGAGTCAGCAGCTGAATAGCACCACTTATCTAGCATGGATTAAAGATGTGAACCTGGATACAATTGGTGTACTGAGGAGCTCTCCTAGTAGCTTTGATGTTAAACAAGAAGGGACATAGCCCTGAGCTCCGAGTACCCTTGTTAACCTAGGGATACATATCACTTCCTATACCACAACTGACTGGTACAAGCCAAAGAGAAAAGAGAACTACCACAAAATAGTGCCTCCCAATTTGCAGAGCCAGTCCAGAAAGTTACCATGGTCAGTGATATCAGAAGCTGCCAAGAGACTCAGGACAGACACATAACCTCTATCCCAAGCTTTCCAATGGTTGCAGACAAGTGCAACCAATGCTGTCCCACTACTGTAGCCCATCTTGAATCCTGACTGAAAAGGCTCTCTGCCTAATCTCAAACCTGGAGCTTTCCTATCTCATTTCTAGGCCAACCTGCAAGCAAGAGCTTTTCCAGGTTCCTCTGCATTTATTCATAGTAAATGTCATACATGAATTAGTTTACAAAAATCAAGAACTAGTAGTATTCATGAACAATGCCAATTAAATTATGTAAATATATGTGTATGTTAAGGATTCAAATGTAAAACTTGACACAAAGCATCAGCATGTAGAAACAGCTTATTAAATTATTAGGGAGCCAGACAAATGGGCACTTCGTAAGTATTTGTCAACCTAATTTAATTATATACATTTCATTAAATATTCATATAATTGTGATTATTATGTGTTTCAAAGTACATGTTACACCTGTATATATGTGAAGTTAGTTTACCAAAATGCAATTGTGTCAGTTGCATTTATTTTTTAGTGCAAGCTGCTCTTTTATTCAAGTTAGAAACAGAGGCACTTGCCAGGTTCTTCTGCTCATGCATTTTACCTGCTCGGTTGTGTTCAAGCACCTTTTCTGTTTACGATGTCCTTTATACCTTGGTATCTGAACATAAGAATAAAATAATGGCATAAAAATGAAAATAAATTGTATGTGGGGTATATCATGTAAAACTAAATACTAGTATACAAAATTATGTTGTGTTTACTAAAAAAAACCTTTAAAATCCTGGTATTAAAAATATTGCTGATTTTGTGGAATAGCACATAAACTGTAAATTTTTGCAATTGTCTTTCAACTTGGAAAAACTAATTGACTTCTTCAGTTGCAAAGCTTATTAGATGTGGAATGAATCATGCATTCCACTTGGGCTGGTGATAAGTCTCTTATCTAGCCAACTTTCTAATTTATTTTACTGTTCAAGCACTTTAGTATTTCTATTAGACAGTCATGCTTATCTAGGGTGTCCTTCTGTAACCAAAAATGAAATTAAATCCAGTATTGTTAAAAGATAATTGACCATTCTCAATTTCTTTTTATATTTCATTATGGTATGTTGCTTACAGTCACTTTACAAGGGATGGATGGCCATATACATTTGATTTTAATAAAATAAATTAAATAAATCCATTATGCAAACTGGATCTCACTTTTAATTAAATATTTAAAAACTGATACTAATAATTTATTTTCTAATTAAACACTTCTAAGTAGAAGTATTACTCTGTGATCTCTACTCTTTTATTATCCCAAAACTTTATAATATTGCTGTCATTTCTGGCAAAACACTGTAATACTAGTTTGAAAGGATTAAGTATATGATTTTTGTTTTGTTTTGTTGTTTTGCTAGGGCTTTTTTAACTGTTTAAAATGTTGACCTGGTATCCACCACTTTTTTGTCTGAGTTTATTTTTCTATCCTGACCGCACCCAGTTTTTGAACAGAATTTTCAATGTGCAACTCTATAATAAACTGCAAGGTTGAGGAGGAGAAAGGTGTCAACTCTGAAATAGAGAATGTTTATTTTTCTGCCACAAAAACCATACTGCTTCATGTTGCAGTATATTAAATGTCTTTGATTAGATTGCTTCTATTACTATTTACAAAATTATCCTTAAAATTAATATCTACAACTTGTGTTGAAAATTCAAACAGTACATCCAGGCTAATCAATATAATTTGAATAAAACATTCTTAATTCATTCTGAAATGCTACTGTATATACATTATAAGCACCATTTATCTGCTTAAGGCAGCATAAGTAACGTTGCCTTAATTTAGCTGTATCATAGTTATATTTCTTAAATACAAACACCCCTGATCATCCCTGATTATTTAGAGCGGTTCAAGTAGACATCATTTTTAAAGTGTTCAGTATCTTCCAATAAGTTATCAACCAAAGAAAGTATGAAAAACTGAGTCATAAAATCTGAATCCAAAAGCTTTCCTGTCAACCAGCACTGGCAATGTTGCTGTCACAACAAGATCAAGCATTTTATATGTAGAAAAACATTAAAACCGTGCTAGGCAATGCAAGTGTTACTACATAACTCTCCAATCAATGGAGCAGATCTCTATATTATTAAAACATTTTGTATTAAAATTTATAGGTTTTATTGAAAATGGAAACAGTTTGATAAAAACAACAATCCAGCTGAATTTCATGATTCAATTTTATAGTATATAGTGCCATCTTGCTTTCTTCTCTGTAACATCTAGCTTGTACTGGAAAATGGAAACAGATACTATCATTTTTAACTGATTCTGATTGCTCAAGGCTTCTTTGCAGAAAATATGTTCTTCATGTAGACTGAAGGAATAAAAAATGTCTCCCATGAATTTCTCTTCCCTTTCCACATTACAGACAAATGCTTAAAAACACGAGTTATGTCTGGGAAATTTGGCTTTATCTTAAGTACTTGGAATATAAGTTAGAGGGAAAGGAATACTCTTTCACGCTCCCATGGAGTATTCGGATTCCATCATAACTTCAAACAGTCATTAAGTGACTGTTACTTACTTACATTAAGTAAGTCAAGGATTATCTGTATACAGCTCAATCAACCTTAACATATTAGTGATAAATTCTGATCTATGGTATTGGTTCTAAACATCACTGGGATTTATGTTCTCCATTTCTAAAATACTATATTCAGGTTAAAACAAGGTATCATGTTATCCTTTCTCTCTTCAGTAGAGATGTTAACTACACTGAAAAGATCTCTGTTTTACATACAGAAAAACACTTTTGTGTATCCATCAAATGGAAATTCTGTTATCTGCAAGGAGATCTCTCTCACTGAACTTAGTTTCTCTACAGATTCATATTAAGTCCCACAGATAAGTAGGTCCTAAACCATTTTTATGCATAGAATAAAATCAACCTGGTCCTTCATGGTTTCTGTTATTATGCATTACTACAGAGCAACTCAGCTATCATATAATACGGCACTAACTGAAGCTTTTGGACACTCTTCAAGGTACTCCTACATACAGCACATTGGCTTAGTCTGATATAACCAAGTTTATATAACTGTCAATAGCTGGAAATATATGCTGCTTTTCCATGAGGAATGCAATCCCACATGTAACAATTTGTGACTGTTTATCTCTTATCTAGATTTAAATTGAACTTCTTTTGCCTTATAACATCATCACTGAACATGATAATATTGGTTACATCCTTGGAGCCAAATGGTAAACATTAGTAAATAACTGTTTATTACTCTTTATATATTTTTTCTTTTTTAAAAACTGTATTCTCTATATTCTTTTAAACCTATATTTGAATCAACATTTCTTTTTTCTTCAAAATAGAGAATGGCTTGTTGTCAAGATCTTTTACTCTAGATGATCTCACTTAGCAATTTATGCAGATACAGTATAAAGACAAGATAAAATCTTGTAGGATACGAAAGGCCAATGTACTATATTCTTGTGTATAAGACACATTTCCCCCCCAAAAATGTGGGTGAAAATTGTGGTGCATCTTATACACAGAATACAGCCGTTTTTTGGCCTCCCGAAACCCCATCCACGCGTCCCGTTTTTATAAAAACCAGACTGGTTTTGGCCTCCCAATCCACCCCACCTCCACCCCCACCCCCGGGTCTTGTATTACCTCTCCCCAGACCCTAGAGGCATTTTGTAGGCCTCCAGAAGCCTCCACATGGCTCATTTTTGCCAAAAAACAAGCCTTTTGGCAAAAACAAGCCACATGGAAGCTTCTGGAGGCCTGCAAAATGCCTCTGGGGGCTGGGAGGCTAAAAAACAGGTGAAAAATGGGACACTTTTGGCCTCACAACCCCCCCCCCGGGTCTTGTATTATCTCTCCCCAGCCCCCAGAGACATTTTGCAAACCCCCAGAAGCCTCCATGCAGCTTGTTTTTGCAAAAAAAAAAAGGATAAACAGTTTTTTTTGCAAGAACGAGCTGCGTGGAAGCTCCTGAAGGTCTGCAAAATGCCTTTGGGGGCTGGGGAGAGGGAAAATAAGATGTGCAGAAGCCAAAAACTTTTTTTCCTTGTTTTCCTGTTCCAAAATCTAGGTGCGTCCTATACTCCAAAAAATATGGTATATATAAAACAGCAGCCTCTCAGCCTTATGAATATGACCTGACCTAGAAAACTACATCACAAAATAATATTCTCAAATTTCAAAAAATACTTTCAAAACCCCCAAATATTTAACCTGTTTAGTTAACAAAATTGTAATTGGCAATTCCCTTCATTAAGGGAAGTGGTACCTAAGCAGGAAATCACATGATAGAGACTGTGCTTTTCCTTTCCTCACTTCGCCACCCTTTGGAGCTAGCAGCACTGGAATTGCTGGCTCAAAACTCACAAGACTAATCAGTCTGGCACTTTGGCTTTTGTTTGCCTTGTAACCACTCCTTGCCATTTGGAATGTTTCCCTGTGCTGAGATAATGAACATGGAATGAGATTAATGTTTGTATTTACATTTATTGAAGAGGAAGGGATTACAAGAGAATAAACAGATATACAATGTAGAATCACTTGTTTTTGCCAGCATGTTGTTTTCAATGTTCTCCATTGTGTGCCTGCTTACAAGAGGGCAACAAGCAATGAGTACAATGATGATCATGTGACTGTGAGATGCTATGAGATGGTACAAGGGTCACAAATATGAGCATTGGTCATAAAGTTATTTTTTTCAGGACCATTATAACTTCAAATGGTTGTTGAATAAGGCGGTTGATAAGTACGGACAGAGTATACTGAAGAAAATTAAAAGACATACTTCTCTCATACAGATCATGCTATACATCCTTCACCAAGGCAACCAAAACAAACTCAATCCAATATCCTATCTAAAAGGGAGACTCCAATGGATTCAGATAGTATCTTCCAAATATTGCAATCTGGGCTTTCAACCATTTCCTTTTTAATCACTTTAACTAGAATTGTACACTTGAAACAGCAACCTCTTCATGATCAAAAGAAGTGTTATTTTAAAAAAAAATCCAAAAAAATACTCTTATATGCATCCCTATGGAATGAAGTTAGGCAGTGTCTTCAAAGATGCTGATTATTCTTATTCATGCCCTCTCTTGATCACATGAACCAGAGTAGACTGCTATTAAGGGGCTGGAAAGAATTCCAGGAGCCATATCTTCATTTTTATCCTATCTTGCTTTAATAGTATCACTGCTTTTTATTTAAATATATGGGCATCACTCTGGTCCAGAGGGAAATTATCTCTTAATCATGGAATTAATTATCCATTGTCAATTTAATATTTATTCAATATTTATTTTAATGGTACTAGCATATTTTCCCTTTGAAAATCCTGTACTCATTTTTTTAATAAACCTAAAATTTAAGACTATTACTTGCTCAGACAACACTATCAAAATCTGCCCCATTAAGTTTCTCTGTATAATGTAAAACAGTATGTCCTAAAAAGAACTTCATCTGTATAATTAGTTATTGAATATGAGCATTGGAAATAAAAAAGGTCAAAAATGGTTTAACAAGATAAAAATTACATAGGAAAGAAATATGAAATACAGGTAGTCTTCGACTTATGACCAAAATTGAACCCAAAATTTCTGTTGCTAAACAAGACATTTGTTAAGTGAATTTTGTCCCATTTTACAACCTTTTCTTGCCACAGTTGTAATTGAATCACTGCACTTGTTAAATTAATAACATGGCTGTTAAGTGAATCTGGATTCCCCACTGACTTTGCTTATCAGAGTTATAAAAGGTGATGAATATGAGTCAGTTGCCAAGCATCTGCATTTTGATCATGTCAGCATGGAGATGCTGCAATGGTTGTAAGTGAAAACCACTTTTTTCAGTACCATTGTAACTCTGAACAATCACAATATCAACTGTTGTAAGTTGAGGACTTCTTGTAGGATGAATTTGGATTGTTAAAACAATAAAATTACTGAATAATTCTAAGTTAGGGTATTTTTATTCATGGTTTACTGAACAAGCCATACTGGCTTGGTTCACATTTAATAGGATGCTTTCTACCAAGTTTTTGATATTTGATTGTATAAAAATCTATTTGTATGTTTTTTTGCTAACTATACATTAGTTTGTTTTGCTTTAAAATAGCAAGTTTATATAGAAATATTCTCCAAATCAAACCCATTAAGCAATTTCTGTTTTATAACTTCATCCATAAAAGAAACATATGGAACTCAAAGCTTTAGGCAGAATAATTTTTACTTCTTAGAAGAATCACCCAGGATAGTTTACGATTAAGCTGGGCGGGAAGTATTTAAGGGAAGGAGGAGCTTCAATTACAGCTATGAAAATCTCCATAAACTGCCAGTGATTAGGCCTCAAAACATAAAGCTTTCAGCAGTGGGGTAGTCCAAATAATTTAAAAACAAAGATTTACTAGACTGAAAAGCCTGGCAAAATCATTCTCATCTCCAGTTTTGACAACTACAAGTCAGCAATTTTTTGAAAACAGTGAAAGATCCACCTATAATTGCTCCGTACATGCACATATAAAGTTCCATAATTATTTGTATAAAAACACATTTCTAACTTTAATATATATATATATTCATGGTATTGCTATTATGGTAATATATATTTTCCCATTAAAATAATTTGTAGATTAGCATTAGATTCTAGAAATATCACTTTTAAAGATATGCTTTATTTTACTATTCCAGCTTACCTTACTTGGCACTGAAACTATGTTAGATCTTTCCTCTGATGATTTTGGAGGTGAATGTACATTTTCAGATATTACTGGAGCTACCTAAATAGAAGTGTAGAAAACCAGTAAATATAAAATATGATTTTATTAGAATACAATTAAGTAGTAGAGAATGATGTTTGAATAGGACTAAGGAAATAGAGTTCTGCCAGATGGGCAATTTGGGGCCAGTCATTCTCTCTCAGCCTTAGGGAGAAGGCAAAGGCACTTCTGAAAATGTTGCCAAGAAAACTTAAGGAACTTGTTTGCTTAATCACTAGGAATCAAGATTGACTTGGACATGCACACAAAAACAGTACTGACATACTCTCTCCAAAGGAAACACTACAAAACATTTTAAATCAACATCACTATTTCAACAGTAATTTGCTCTTCAAAGTACCTACATCAAAATGAAGAATTCATTAACATGGTTAGGATGTTAACAGTCTTACGTCTCCACTGTTAGAAAAGCCATTTTTCTGCTGACATCTTCTGACCACTTCCAGTAGCAAGGGCCCATCTACTGGGGCTTTAGGTTCTAAAATGCCCAAGTCTTGAGCTAAACTTTCTCGAGGTTCAAGTCCATTTGGCTGCAAAAACACAAACACACATACACACACATATATGCAAATCTAAGCCAAAATGTAATTCAGTAGTTCTCTAATTTTTTTTACAGCAAACTAAATATGTTTTTTAATGGCTGTACACCGCCCCAAGTCCCTTTGGGAGAGGGGGCGGTACATAAATTAAATTAATAAATAAAAATAAATAAATATAAAACATTTTCATGTAAAAATTCATAACCATAAATTCTTTTTTACAATATGCAGGTGTCCATGCCACAGATGTCCTCTTTTTCTTTTAACTTCCCCATTTTTCATTGGTCTTGTAGAATTTTTATTTAATTCTACAACTTTATATACAAATGAACCTGACGTGTGACAGGTATAATGCTCTTTCACCTTCCAAGTTCTTCTCCAGCTTAAATTTTAAGCTAAGTAAATGAGCTCTCTACCAGATACTATAAACCAAATTCATTATATGAACTAATATAGAGATATCAACATAGCCAACCACAGTTGGACTGGAAAAAATGTTCATTTACACTGTGACTTTACTGTGGTTATTGTAGTATAACTTCTAATTATAGTAAATAAATGTATTGCATTGTATTTTACATTATACTACACTACACACTATGTCACCCAGAATCATTCAAAAGTGATTAGATATATATTTGTAAAATACATATATAAATAAAAGGATTTGATTTTAATGTATGGAGACTTACATAATTAACATTAAAATTCATTTTAATATTAAAATTAGGAATAATTGGGAATCTAACCCAGTGGTAAAGAAACTTCCTATGTGGAAGATGTAATTATTCAGGGAAACTGGAAGTTCTTCATATTTCACAGTTGATACAAGTGGTTTGGTCAATATCAAGGGATGAAACATATTTTTATCCTGATTTATAAAGCTGCTTGTAAGCTAAATCTACCGTATTTTTCAGATTATAAAATATCCCCCTCCCAAAAAAGTGGGTGGAAATGTCTGTGAGTCTTATAGAGCAAATACAGGACTGTTTTTGCCCTCCCAAACCCTCCACATGTCCCATTTTTGCCCTCCCCGGTGTCCATAATCACTTTGCAGGCCAAAAACGGGCTCATTTTTGATCTGCAGAGTGCTTATGAATGCTGGGGAGGGCGAAAACGGGACCCACAGAGGCCAAAAACTATTTTTTTCTTGTTTTCCTCCTCTAAACCTAGGTATATCGTATGGTCCGATGCGTTTTATAGTCCGAAAAATACGGTATTTTAAATTCCTTGCTTCAGAAGTATAAAATTAAATTTTGCATGCATACAGAAAATAAAAGAAAGATCCATTCAGTGTTGTTATTCAAATATTAAAACTGATGAAGCCATCCTAAATCAGAAATTCTGTCATGCATATTAGCAAGCAATACAAATGACAAAAAGGTATCTGTAGTAAATACGATGTTGGTCTTTCTACAACAACTAAAGTTTGTGATACTGAAAATGCAAATTGTTTTTTAAATCTAAAGGCTTATTTTAGAATTATCCAAAACAAAAGCTTGACAGCAATATTGTGAACCTTAAAATGTTATGATTTAAATCTTCTGTTAAATCTTGGGAGTTTGGGCCCACAAAAGATATTTAAATCAGGTCCATGGTGAAGAAAAGATTGAGAACCACTGTGTTATAGGCTGCTCTAACTGATTATTCTTTACTTCTATCTTGGTCTAAGTGAAAGAAACAAAACTCGAAAACTTGAAATTTAATTATAGCATCACAGCATAAATAAAACACTGAAATATTAATTTTTCCTACATTTAATCTATAGTAAGTGTGACTATATTCCTGTTCAGGATATGCCAAAAAAGCAATACAAAGCATACTAATTAAGTTTTAAAATAAATTCAGGTTCCATTAAACCAGAACAGTATCAGAGCATAATGTTGAAATAAAAATATTAAAAATGCTTACTGTGCTTGATTCAGGTTGAAACACAGCTAAAGTAAAATCAAGATTGAAGAACTGAAGAAATTCAGCAACAAGACTAGCCACCAATCGGCCTTTTAAAGAAATATTAAATGTCTTTTAATTACAATTGTTAATCATTAAGACACATAATTTAATCTAACAAATACATTTTGGATTAAAAAAAACAAAAGATTTTAACATTCAAGTTACTTGGAATTTTTAATATTAAAAAAAGCACTTCGAAGTAATAATGCTCTACAGTATGGATAGAAGTGTATTGGAATTTTGAGAATACAAATGTGGGCATGTTCATCAAATGACTGCCTTGAGATGCTTGCCTATTTGCAAAATACTTGACATGATGGTCCATTAACACTCACAAAGTATCCATTTAAACTCCATGATATAATTCTAATAGAAATTAGGGTGGGGTGGGGGTTCTAGGCATTCCTATAAATATGATGCAAGAGCCTAGAATTTTGCTTTAGAATAGCAGTGGGGAGTGATGACTCTTTTATAATTGTGCCAGCCATTCTGGGAGTTGAAGTTCACAAGTCATAAAAGAGCTATCATTCCTCACCTGTTTTATAATGTGACATCTTCCTAATTAATTTTTAATTATCTATTTTAAAAAGTTAGGATGGGAAATATGATAAGCACCAATAAGTGAATCCCTGGGGCACCATGGTGCCTAGTCTGATCTAGATGTAAATATCTCCAAGATGTATTAATAAATATTTAATTCAAAGTTATTACCTACAAAGTGGCACATTGCCAAGTTATTTGCATGATTGCCTTTTCTTAACATTTTCTGTCCATCTTACATGCTTCAATGAGATGATGCTCTGGATCCCATTTTTGAAATAATGTTACCTTGTGAGGCCCAGGAGATGTTCCTTCTTGAAGATGGCTTTTGGCCTTTGGAACAATCTCCTGCCCATTATATGCAGACTTAAAAAAAAAATCTGAGACCCGGTTCTTTCCTCTGGCACCTGGATCAAAATGAGTTCCCATTTTGCAGGGTACAAGAAATCTTAGTTTCTGATCACCAGTTAATGTTTTGTTTTAGGCTTATATTCCATTTTACTTTTTTATTTTGGTGAGAGATTTTAGTATGCTACATGAAGTCATTTATTGCTTGAGTTAAGCAATGTTTAAAATATACACGTTCTAAATAAATAAACAACTTTGCAAGACTACGTTTTCTTATTGACCTATATTCTTAAACTGATTTTTAATGCTAAATGTAATAAATAGAAAAAAATAGAAAAAACATTGGTATGGGGAACAAAGGTGACGAGGAGGTGATGGGCAGGTTTAGTGTTAAAGAAAGGAACCTAGAAGGACAGATGGTTGTGGACTTTGCTAAGAGGATGAAAATGGGTGTAGTTAACTATTTCCAGAAGAGGGAGGAACATAGAGTAACATATAAGAATAGAGGTACGAGTACACAGATAGACTATATTCTGGTGTGTAGGATGACTCTGACAGTCAGGATGAAGAGGAGAGGAAAGACAGAGAAGAAGACCAAGTGGTGGAAGTTGCAAAAGAAAGAATGTTGTGAGGAATTCAGACAGAAGTTGAGACAAACTTTGGGTTCTCAGGAAGAACTTCCAGATGACTGGGAAACTACAGCAGATGTGATCAGAGAGACAGGTAGGAAGGTGCTAAGTGTGTCATCTGGAAGGAGGAAAGAAGATAAGGAAACATGGTGATGGAACGGGAAGTATAGGATAGCATCCAGAGGAAGAGGCTAGCTAAAAAGAAATGGGACGTAGAAAGGACTGAAGATAATAGATAATAGACTGAAGACAGTAGATAATATTACAAAAAACTGCAGCAGAGTGAAGAGGGAGGTGGCAATGGCCGAACAGGAAGCATATGATGAGTTGTATGCCAGGTTAGACATGAGGAAAGGTGAGGACTTGTACAGATTAGTGATACAGAGAGATAGAGATGGAAAGGATATGCAACAGATAAGGATAATTAAAGACAGAGATGGAAAGGTGCTAACAATTGAGGAGACTGTGCAGACAAGATGTAAGGAGTATTTTGAGGATCTGATGAATGCTGTCTAGGAGACAGCAATGGAGTTTCTATCTAGTTTATTCAGCAGGATTTTAGAGAGAGAGAAGATGCCTGAGGAATGGAGAAGTGTCCTAGTGCCAATTTTTAAGAACATTTTTAAGAAGGGTTATGTGCAGAGTTGTAGCAACTACAGAAGTATAAAGTTGATGAGCCACACAATAAAGCTATGGGAAAGAGTAGTGGAAGCTAAGATAATAAAGGAAGGGGATATTTGTGAGCAACAGTATGGCTTCATGCCCAGAAAAATCACTACGGATGCAATTTTTGCCTTGAGAATGTTAATGGAGAAGTATAACGATGGTCAGAAGGAGCTACACTGCGTCTTTGTGGATTTAGAGAAAGCATACGACAGAGTGCCCAGAGCTATGATATTGTATGAGGATGTCAGGAGTGGCAGAGAAGTGCATCAGAGTAGTTCAGGATATGTATGAGAGGAGTACAACAGTAGTGAGATGTGCTATAGGTCAGACAGAAGAGTTCAAGGTGGAGGTGGGGCTACATCAAGGATCAGCTCTGAGTCCCTTCCTGTTTGCTATGGTGATGGACAGGTT
>JAEANM010006688.1:0-18376 GCA_017656035.1 Myanophis thanlyinensis | reverse complement strand
ACAGTTAAAAATTTAATTTAAATTAATTACATTTAAAATAAAATTAAGTTAAATTTAAAATCCCAGGTATCAGGCCAGGCAGGCTAGTTGCTTGTTTTAAAATCAGGAATAATAGTACCTGCATGGCTAGAGTTGGCCACCAAACATCCAGCTGCTTGTTCTGTGTGCAGTTTTTCCCAACTTTGGCACCATCCTTTTAGCTTCCAGAATTCTCTACAATGGAATCTTTAGACTGGATGGTTCAGTTCTGAGATTTCAAGTCCATACCTCCGAAATATCATTCAGATTGAGAAAGGTGGCCTGCCTATTGATTATATTTTTAAAATCTCTGGAAATAATTTGTTGTAGGCTAGCACAGAAGATGGATTTGTATACTGTCTTGATGCTCGTTCCCATAAACCTGTCTTCACAATGAAAGCTCATGATGAAGAAGTATCTGGTAAGCATTTCTTTTCTCAGTCAAGATCTTAAGGAAATCACATTCTAGTCAAATACCTTATATAGTTACCTTATATTTTTGAGGCAAATTTATATTTGCCTCTACGGTGCATAAAGATTTGCATTGAGGATTTGGTTGGATCCTAGGGATAGTTAACCCTTTGAGAGATAGATTGTTCTTCCCTTTAAAGAGGCATGATTTTGCATTCTCGTCAAGAAGCCATTGCTGGAGCCCACCATGCTGGATTATTTTCATCTGGTATCCAACTTCTTTTCTAGAGAAGGTTATAGAGAACATGGTTATGCGGCTTCTATGGGCCATGGATAAAGTTGATTATCTGACCCCTTTCAGTCAATATTTAGACTTTGATCATTGTCTAGAGATGACATTGGCCACACTTCTGAATTATCTCTAAGTGGCAGCAGGACAGGAGAAGCGCATCTGTCCTTGCTCTCCTTGACTTCTTGGCAATCTTTAATATCATCAACTGTGGTATCCTTCTGGGTTGGTGTTGATTGGGGGAGAGGAGAGGTTCTGCAGGTTTAACTGGTTTGGTACTCTCTTCATTTCTATTTAGCATTTAAATGAAGTCACTGGGTGAGCTCATTCATTGCCATGGTGTCATCAGTATGCTGATGATATCCATATCTCTGTTCCTGGCAAACTCAGCAGAACTGTTAATGCCTTGTCTGAGGCTGTTGAGGTCTGGATGGGGAACAACAGGCTTCAGTTGAACAAGATTGAGCAACATTAGATTTTGGGGGTATCCTGGATCTGGAACTTTACCATCCTTGGTTCTGGATGGGGCTGTAATAGTCCCTGTTCAATCTGGGGCTCCTTCTATAACCCCAGCTTGTGCCTGAGAAGCAGGTGACAGTCAAATCTAGGAGGACCTTTGCACAGCTTTGTATTGTGCCCCAGTTTTGCCTGTTCCTGGACAGTGAGCCTTTGCTTAGTCACTCATGCTCTGCTCATCTCCAAACTGGATTACAGTAACTCACTGCTGCTTCCCTTGAAGAACATCTGGAAGCTTCAACTGCTGCAGAGTGCAGCTGCACAGACAGTTACGTGCCCCCCTTCCCCCCAGGAAGGTGAATCTTATACCTTTATTCTGCAAGATGCACTGATTGCTAGTTTTAGATACAATTCTAGGTGTTGCATTTCATCTTGAAAGCCCTACATTGCATGGGACCAGATTATTTGACGGACCACCTTTCTCCGATTATGGCTACCAAACCCATCATGCCAAGCAGGAGCGGTATCCTTTGGGTGTGATCACCAAAGAAATTCCACTTGGCAAAACCCAGATGGTGTGTCTTTTCTACTGTGGGCCCTTCCCTCTTGAACATCATTCTCCCTGAGATGAGGTTCCCCTGTCTTACTTTCCAGAAGACCCTTAATACTTTCCATAGACTTTGAGACTCCATGAGCCTTCAAGATGATTATGTAATGTCAACTGATGTTGTTCTTCCATATTCTTGGTTTTTTTATTATTTGGGGGGGTTGTGTGTTACATGGTTTTGTTGGTATACCACCCAGAGTTACATTTCATGAGGTGGGTGGCTATATAAATAAATGAAATGAGTTACTTGCTTTTGCTTATATTTGACAAATGAAACATTTTAAGTAACTTTCTCTTTTCTAATAACAGTGGAAGAAGTTACGTTTCAGTTCCCATTGCTGCACCATGAATGTTGTGCCAATGCCTTTAAATCATAGATCCTTAACTTAAAAGAATGAGGCCTATAAGCAAGAGTCTTTTTTTCCCTAATACTAAAAGCATTTGCTTATATTTTCCAGGACTACAGTTAAGTAGCCAGATCAAAGGATGCCTTGTAACAACATCTTCTGATAAATGTGTGAAAATTTGGGACATCCTAGGAAACAAGCCTTCTTTAGTCTATTCCAGAGATATGAAAATGGTAATTTTTTTTTCTGCAGCTATACCTATAAAGCCTTATTTTTTGGAATGAGTGTTGGTGAGAATCCTGGTGTGTTTAGTATTGTTGCTAAATTGTGTATAATATTTGTTGTGAGTATACAAATTACTTACATGAGACAAATAAGCTGCATCTTATGAACTGTATTTCCTTGAATACATAGTCTAAAGAGGTTGGACATGCACAACCTCTGCTATGTTTGATTTTTGTTGAATTAGAAATGTGTTGTTGAGAGATAGCTAATGTATTGAATCAGCAGAAAATCGTAAGAGAATGTGTCTTCTGCCTACAGGGTGCCCTGTTTTGTGCAGCTTGCTGTCCAGATCTGCCATTTGTCTTTGCCTTTGGAGGAGAGAGGCAGGGACTACAACTCTGGGACATAAGCACAATTTCCGCAGGTGACTGTTCTCATTCATTTTCTAGTTATGTAATCCTAAGAAATAGATCAAATTCTTCTTGAAAATTAGTTTTTAACCTCTCTCTCTCTCTCTCATATTTTTGGTATTACAGTGAATGATGTTTTTGGAACTCGACAGAGGCTAGCAGTTACCACATCAACTTCTGAACCAAGTAATTCTGCTAATAGCAGTAGCAGCTGTGGAGAAGCTACAATGGAATAATGAAATAAGCTTATATGTTTTTTTATGAAAATACTAAGGAAACCAACTTTTAAAACCTGTTTTAAGGTCATGTTACCTTGATCTTAAAATTTTTCTGAGGTGATAACCAGCTAGAAATTGGAATATGCCAAAACACAAAAACACTAGCAATAATATAACAAATTAATCTTAACATATTCATTTGTATTAAGAAAGATAAACTTAGGCATCTGATGCACGTAACAGTGGCTTAAATCCTTGACATTGGCTATCTGTGGTTTAAAAGCTACTATTTAAAGGCCAGTTTTCTGAGAATTTAAAGGAAGTTCTCTATATTGTGGAAGGTTTAAAATACATTATTATTAAATACAGGATTGGATACCTTGTGAGAGCATGAGTCTCTGATCTTACATAAATATACTATATTTATAATATAAGGTAAAATGTAAAGGTTCCCTTCGCAAATAGGTACTAGTCATTCCCGACTCTAGGGGGCGGTGCTCATCTCCGTTTCTAAGCCAAAGAGCCAGCGCTGTCTGATGATGATTCTGTGGTCATGTGGCCAGCATGACTAAATGCTGAAGATGCACAGAGCACTATTACCTTCCCACCAAGGTGGATCCTATTTTCCTAATTGCATTTTTACATGCTTTTGAACTGCTAGGTTGGCAGAAGCTAGGGCAAGTAATGGGAGTTGACTCTGTTACATGGTGCTAGGGATTTGAACCAACCATTCTGATCGACAAGCTCAGCATCTTAGCCACGGCATCCCCTCATTTATAATATAGGCATATGCTAATAAAATCTAATCTGGCATAAATAAAATAGCTAAGATTAATAATATTGAGTTTCTCCCCCCTCGCCGCCCCTTCCATTTGTATTCAGTTCTTGGAGATTGCCTGGTTTTTCAGAAGTTAGTTTTCCATTGTCTCCTTCCTAGGGTTGAGAGAAAGTAACTGGCTCAAGATCACCTATCTGGCTTTGTGCCCAAAGCAGGACTAGAGTTCATGGTCTCCCAGTTTCTGATATCTTAATTACTACATCATGGCTTTCATCTCTTTGATTGAGACCATTAATTTGAATATATTTCTACCTAGAACTATCAATGTCAGCATAAATATTGGCTGAAGATCATAATGTATAGATAAACAAATGGTTTAATAAAGCAAAAATGCTATGGTGAAAAAACTATTTTTACATACTGGTGAAAAACTCCAAGGAGGAAAAAAAATCAATGAGTACACACCTTAAAAAGCAGTATTTTAATTTTCTGTAAGATAAGAAAACAAATATCAATGATACCTTCATTCCATAAATATATTAGCAGCAGAATTTCCCTTTCAAAATAAGTGGTTATCAGTTGCAGTATAGACAAAGCTATATAATTAACTTTTGTATGTAAAATTCATGCTAAACCTAAGCTTGTATTTCAAACACAAGCATTGGCATACCTTACTCTTGAGTCCCATACTATATTTTTGTTTTCTAATTCTCTGGGAATGCTCAGTTGTCAACAAATGAGCAAATAATTCATTGATATACAACAAATATCAATTTAACGAACTAAGTTAAACTACAAACTTTTTTCCAATAAAAAACACTTTAATGAAAAAAATTTGGTTTGTGCATACTTTCACATTAAGCGTATCTTTAACAGAAACTGCATCAGCTGTATCCATCATGCATTAACCAAGTCACCAATGATACCTTTTTAATAGATGAACATAGTAATTATATTGTTTTAATGTTCCTGGCAATCACTCTGAAAACAGATAAGCCATTTTCATTATAGATGAGAATTTGGCCACTGAGTTTAAATTTAAACAAACAATAATTTTAAGAATTGTCTTATTTGTGACAAAGTGTATCAGCTGTCACATACATGGTGGTTCTGAGTTGGCAATTTTCATTTGTTGTAGAATTTATCAATTCTTCCTCCTCTGAAGAATCTTCTTCCTCTTCTTCTTGGGCTGAGAGACTAGAGGTTGGTCCTTTACAAATTTTTAGATGGCGAGTAAGGTGGTATTTTGTTAAATAAGCCTTGGAACACTTTTCACACACATAATCCCTTTTTCCTTCATGAGAGTTTAAATGTTTCTTTAGGTGATTTGTCCTTAAGAATAGCTTCTCACATTGTGGGCATTTAATTTGACGCTCTCTAAACAGGAATAGGTATGAGGAAGAGAAATTGCATTTTAGTTTTAACTTTTAAACAGATACTCATCAAACCACCACCATTTCATGTCTGAATAGCCCAAACATTTTTCTATATTCATTCCCACAACACATTTGTGTTATCTAGCAAAATACATTTTTCCCAATTGCATAAATTTTCACAAAATGCATTGCTAGTTCTATTTTAACCATTAAATAAACATGCAACGATTACCAATCTATGGATTCTTACTTTCCTGTGTATTTACAATATGCTTGGTTTTAGGCTTTCATTCATAATTAAATTTATACTTTGAAGTTCTTGCATGTATTATTTCTACAAGACTACATCTTCCAATGAGATATTTTTCCTTTGTCTTAGTTTCACAAGTGGACAACGTATCTTTGTCACAAATTAATTCATGCCCCATTCACTCTTCTTCTGATCCATATAACAATCTTACATATGCAGTAGTCAACATTGATCTCTACTACTTATTGTGTGTTAGGTCTTGTACTTTTTTGGTAAGAGCATTAAATACCAGCTTATCAGCCTTCATCTTGACACTTTATTCACCATGATATATTTTTCTTCTGATAAATCTGGGTTTCTTCTGAGAATTGTCCTATCGCTATCATGAATCTTTTAAATATGGACCTCTTTAGTTGGAGGCAATAAATTAAGCACACAAATAAACAAACAATTTGGAATGTCTCCTGAATGACTCACTGTGTATGGGTGAGCACATGTTGCTTGAGATCTTGACGCCGCATAAATAGTTTATCACAATAATCACATTTCAGATTTTTTTCTCCAGTGTGGATAACCATATGTGTCTCTAGGTGTGCCTTCTGAGTAAAAGATTTTTCACAGAGTGCACAGCGATAGTTTTTTTGACCTGAAAATAGGAAAAGATTTACATAAGATCATTTCATCCCATCCCATCCACAGAACAGTAAATATAGATTGAAATTCCAAGCTATCAACATGTTTAATATTACAGTAGGGCAATACAATAGATTTTAGTGCTGCAAGTTAACTAATGGCATGGAATATATGCATGAATCTTATGTTCTGCTATAGACAACAAACTACACATAACACTCCAGTTTTTCAAAGATTTCCCAAGTTGCTCTTCTAAAATTGCTAAAGATAATACTCTTTTGTTAGGTTCTTTTAATTTCATGCTTCTTCAACTATTTATCTCCAGCAAAAGGACAAAAGAAAAATAATTTCCTAGTGATAAAAAGTCACTTAAAAATTTGGAAGCTCACATCCAAAATAAAAATCCAATTGGTCTCTAAAATATTGTATGTCATACATATGCAAATAACAAGGCAATACAATCCTCCATTCTAAGAAGGAACAAGACCAGTCTTCACTGTGACAAAATGATTTGATTGGTTCTAAATAGTTGCTTGGAAAAAGAACTTTAAATGATGTTCTTCCTCACCTACCTGTATGAATTTTAAGATGGGTACGCAGGTTGCTGGGATCACTGAAGGCCTTGCTACAGAAATCACACTTGTGTGGCTTCATACCTATATGCCCCATGAAGTGAACATGAAGCTTAGAAGGTGATATAAAAGCTTGAGGGCACATGGAGCATTTCCATTTCCTTTCCTTACTGTGTCCTGAGCCATGGGTACTGCTGTGTCCCTGACTGGGGAAGTGGTTTTGGAGATGACTACTCAGATGGACCTTAAACTCTGCATAGGAGGCACATTCTTTTCCACAGTGACAAGTGTGCACATCAGGATGCTCAGGAACGCCTTTAAGAGAGGTAATTGTTTATGATACAGCAGAAAATATGACACACCAAAATAAATAAATAAATAGGAATGTAACAAAAGTCATAAATTTAAAAGACACAAGCTTCAATCTTGTATTTTGTTGAAATATGAAGAAAAGGGAATAGCTTACTACTAAATCCAATCAGATCAGATAGAGGAAAATATAAATCAGAAGCTAAGATTTTATTCATATCAGATTTAAGCTCCCCACATGGATCATACTTCCAGAAGTAATTCTGGAATTACTTCCAGTAATTTTCAGTATAGTCAATGTTCCAGGCCTGGGAGCTAAAGACTAAAACATTTGGAGAATGCCGTATCTGGAAAGCCTAAATTAACTGCTTACCCATCTGCCGGGCATAGTCACGACTATAGTAAAAAAGGAATTCCTGGTCTGGAGAGATGTCCCGGGAAGTGCAGAAGTAAATCTTTCCATCATGAGGGTAGGCTACCAGATTCTGTTCTTCCCGGTTCCTATTTCACAGAAAGGGGAAACCTTAAAATGTATAGCCCATATGCTTTTACATCGTTTAATATTCTTCACTGAAGCCAATGCTAAAAACAATTGACAGCAACATCACCGAACAAAACTCAACTGATGCTTTTTGTGCTGTGGTGCTGGAGAAAACTGCTGAGAATATTTGAACCGTAAGAACCAACCAGATGAAATAAAGCCGTAATGCAGACTGAGAGCAGTAACACTGAAACAAAAATATTCTGGACATTATAATGTAATTGGAGAAAACACTGAAGAAGCAGCCCAAAGAAGACAAGGTGGCTAGATACTATCCCTGGTTACACAAGCACAAGGCTGTAAGAATTCATAGCAGTTACTGGAAGAGAATCCTGATGTTATGTACACTGCTCTGCAAAGAATAAAAAAGGGCTGAATGAATGAACAATGAGGTTCACTAATCTTCTACTTATCAGAAAGAATTTATTTTCAGTTGAAGGGACAGACTGTTAAAACTAGACTTAGAATACAATAAAACTGGAAGGGACCTTGGAGGTCTTCTAGACCAGCCTCCTGCTCAAGCAGGAGAACCTATACTGTTTCAGATAAATGGCTGTCCAGTCTCTTCTTAAAAACCTCCAGTGATGGAGTCCCCAGGATATCTGAAGACAAGCTATTTCACTGGTTAATTGTCTTCACTGTTAGGAAGTTCCTCCTTAATTAAGGTTCCTCCTTAATTCCTGTTCCAATTATTTCATTGTACTGGGAAGAGCACTGTACTAAAAGACCACCAAGATGCCATCCAATTCTATAAGTCTATGAGCCGGTCATGCTAAGAATTCTACTGAAATGGCTCCAGATAAGCAACTAAAGCAAGAAAATATCATGAAGACATTAAGATACATGAAGACTAATAGGAAGATGCATTTTTCTGATTATAATAGATTCAATCTATCTAACGATCTAACAAAATATTAACGCAAACACATGCTGAATCAGTCCCACAAAACATTTAACTGTTAATCCAATCCCGCAATAGTAGGTTTTGTTGAAATATAAAATGATTTTTCTTAAAACTATTCCAAACAACTGGTTTGGTGTAGTGGATAAAAGGCATCAGGCTAGGAAGATCATGAATTCTACTCCCACCTTAGGCATGAAGCCAGCAGCTGGGTCAGCTACTTCCTCTCAGCCTTAAAAAGCAGATGGTGGCAAACCACTTCTGAAAATCTTGCCACGAAAACTGCAGGGACTTGTCCAGGCAGTCACTAAGAGTCAATACTGACTTGAACGCAACAAATAACAAAAAACAAGAAACCTCAACCCTATTCCAAGTCCAGGCTTTTTTTTTTTTTATGACCCTATAGGTCCTTAATTTGGTGTAAAGTTGGGGCAACTGGATGGAGCTGAGTATTTACTGGCCAGATGCCCTTTATGATGTCTACATGGAGTTTGCAGCAGGTATTTTTTCTCTGTGCCTTAAGAGAGAAACATCTGCCTCTACCTAGAATTGAACTCTCAACCTTCTGAGTGGGAGGCCAGCATGTTCATCACTAGGCCGTCACACCACTCATTCCAAATCCAGAATATTGAAGAATAAATATTTAATCATTCTTTTTAGAAAAAAGACCGTATTATGTTATAAAATATCTAGTCAGATGTAATAGTATTATCATGTAATTACTTAGAAATCTTTGTTGTTGGTTTTTGTTGTAGTTTTTATCCTTTTCTCACCTGGCCTTCCGCACAAACATCATCCAGTTACATTCATTTTCATCTGTTGTGATGATGTAGAATTCCAGAACATTATTGTGATACATCTGAAAGAAGATAATCAGAGCCATCTCAGAGGGTTAAAAATCTTCCTACAAAGCGAAGAGAGCCCCTTGCTGCATGAAGTTGTTTTGACTAGTCATCACTTCCTTCAGACAAATCACATAAGCACAAAACTTAGGGTAACAGTCTGCACTTACTGACTTAAAAAAAATCAGAGCAATACATATAGACATTGGATGAAGTTCTGAGCCAGGGGATTATTTATTTTGTAACAAGGTACATTCTCTTTTGCCCTCAATTTCCAAAGGGCATCCTCTGAGCCCTGGTACTTGGAAATGAGTTGATGGAAGGAGGACACCAACAGCAAAGACCACAGTGGTAAATATGATTTTGGACTGCAATGCTTAAGATAATATTCCTATCCCTAGCACTATTTATTGGAAAAAAAGAGATAATTGTCTTTGGAAAGAAAATTTCTATATATAACAACATAAAAGTAAATCCATGATCATTTTCTTCATTAACAAAATTATTTTATCATGATTTAAAAAGAGTATTATACAAACTGACCTTCCAAATATGATTGGCTGCTTTGTCTGTCCAGTCAGCTACTTCTACTGAGTGACTTTGTTGACCAATGAGTGGTCCAAAGCAGGTACGGACAGGAATAGTTTCCCGAGTCCATACACCTATGAGTAGTTGGGGAAAAAAATTGTTGTCCTCTGATTACATCTAATCAAATCCAGCAATAACAAGCAATACTGTTCTAAGGTTCACTGCTAAGCAAAAATCTACGAAAGCTTCTACAAAATGGAAATCACAGAAGCTATTGTATTTTTGTGAGTAAACCTACAAATGATACTGCGTTGATCCACTTTATTCTAATATCGATTCATTTGAGGTGACTTTAAAATGACTTGTGAAAGTGAGATTGGGATTTCTTGCACTTATTAAAGATTTCATGCTGCTTTCGGCAAAAACAGAAAAAAACAGCACTCTATAATATTTTGTTGTTAACATTCCCATCTTCAGAAAGAAGTGCTCCAAGAAACCCAATAAATGGTAAATAGTGAGATGGGCAGTGCTTAAAATTAATATATAACTAAAACAAAGGTTTGAAGCTTCTTATGAATAGTGCTTCAGTAACAATGTTTGATTAAGCATTAATGAAATCACATTATATTTAAGTTTCATCTAAAAATAGAAATAATGCCAAAAAAATAACTAAATAAGAGTAGCTAAAAGGAAAGGGTATTTCTGAAAACCAATCTAACAAAGTAAAATGTAAGCCAGCCATACCCTCATGGGATTTGAACCTGCATTGCCTGCACTCTAGGCAGATGTCTTAGCCACTAGGCTACAGGTCTCCTCCCCTCAGCAGCTCTTGTATAGACTGGTATAGATCTATTTCAGGCTTTTTGGCCATCATACATACATACATATATAAAACCTCAAGTACAACTATATTATTTTCTATGAATACCTAGGTCTATTTATATTCACTGCTAACCTGACATTCATAACCAAAGTAAAGTTAATAGTCATACCTAAGGAAGAAGATCCAAGACAAGTTGATAATTGACAATATTGTCCACCTAAAAGAAAGCAACAATTCTCCATTATCATCAATTTGAACATATGAAATGTTATTAGATTGGGAGATTAAATAATATGGTGTTAGATTTTCAACTTTCTTCTTCAAAGCATATCTTTTTTCAGAAACTGTTAGGCTTTTTAATTTTAGGACAATATTTAACATAACTGCTATGACTCTAATAACTGATTTCATAAGAATAAAGTGTTACCTGCAAAGGTTAGAAATTCCCATTCAAGCATTATGTTTCAATGAATTCCCAAGTAAACAAAAGTCAACACAACTTCAACATGGTTCAGATGTATTTCAGGAAATCTGAATGCATATTTACAATTTATGTGTAGTTGCTTACACTTTTAAATAACAGTGGGTATGGCAGGTGCAAACTTTGAATTCTCAGTTAATTCAGTGCTATATTTTTAATGTAAAATCATTTATAAAATCTATGTACCCTATAATTAATCAGAATAAGACAATTCCATATATGAACAACTGTAAGTGGGACAGGAAATACTGTGTGAGTAGAAGGAAGAATGCATTCAACTGTACTTCAGCACATATAGAAACTAAATAAAGTCGGAAAAGAGTTAGAACTGTAAAGAGATTGGATGTTTCAGTAAAGCAATGATTCAAAACTTATCTCCAAACCGATCATAAAGTACTTCACAGAGAAGGTACCAGTTCTGGAATAGCCACAATCCTCAAGTTTGAATATTGTTGAAAATGTGTATGAACAGTCGAAGCATGAAATACATGCAAAGAGACTTAAGAATTATTTCGGAGCTAGGAAACTTGGCTACAGAAAATGTTTGGAAACAAAGTACTGAGTGAAAAAAAGTCCAAACATCTGCATTATTCACTGTTTTATTTTTTATGTATGAACAATTGGATAGTAATTGCATACAGATCTGCAAAAACTACGTGTTTTACCACACAAAGATTGCTTTGTACTGTATGCTTAATAATAAAGCTCTGTCCAGATTCACATTCCTTCCCCAGTACAATAGTGGCTTTTATTGTCCAGCAATGGTATCAAATTGTGTTTCAAGATGAGAATATATAATAAACAATAAACAACCACTTACCAACTTCAGGCCCTATGACAGCATGGCGGATATTAAGCTGTTTTGGGAGAGAAAGTCTGGCCCTGCTCTCTATTGGAGTGTCAGAAACAAAAGTTACTGGCCCATGATCTGGGCAATCTGATGGATAAGCCTTGTCGCAGAGTGTGCACCCTGTAGATAAGAAAAAAGGGATACAGAATGAGAGAATTGTTCCTGTCAGTTACACAGGGATCCCAACCCAGTCTGGGGCCCTTTGCCTGGCCACAGCTCATTCGGAACCGGACTGCAGAAATGGTTGGTGAGCACATGTATACACGCAACTGCATCTGTAAAAGCAGTACATACATGCATGTGAAACCATCCCCTCCCCCCTCAACTACCATCTCCGCTGGTCCGCCAAGCTGGAAAGGTTGGGGAAGGCTGCTATAACAGACGGGCAAGATGAGGGTACAACACCCCCCCACCCCCCCAATAATATTAGATCTATGCTTCTAAAATGTTTGATGCCAGTGTCAAATAAAAATTGTCTTGAAGTGATGAACAAAATTTACAAATGTTAGCTTTTGCTGGGGAATAGGGTTAGAGATATATTATTATATGCGTGTGAGTGGACAACTAAAACTGGTTAAATATTTTTATAGACTACATTGAGTACAGTCCATATATTGATTATAGGAAGAAAAATTATTAATTTTATTATTAAAATTACTAGGCCGGTCTGGCCTAGGACTGTTGGTTGGGGACTTAAATTGGTTTTTTAATTACTTAAATATGTATTTTTAAATGTTATAATTAGTTTAATTGGCCTTAATTTAATTAATTTTAATTGGATTTTAAATTGTTTATATGTATGTTTTACTTGGCTGTGCACCGCCCCGAGTCCTTCGGGAGAGGGGGCAGTATAAAAATTTTGATAAATAAATAAATAAATATTGGATAGGAAGAAATGCTTAAATGGGTTTTCAGTGTTACCAGAAAAAAAGCTGAACAACCCACAAGTAGAAAAAAGGCAACTTGGAGAAAATCCTTCTCTTTGATGTGTAAATTGTGCTTGTTTTTTTTCCTGGAATCTGTTTTTCTGAAGCATCCTGAAGTGGTACAGTCTATTTTAGCATTTGTTCATGTTTATTTCTTTATCTGTTGCTAATGTAAATCAGAGTTTATAGCCAGATTAGATGTTTGGTTATAACTCAGGACTCCAAGAAATCTCTGAAAAAACAGAAAGGAATAGGTCAGATCAGTCACCTTTTTTGTTGCCTAGGAGGCTCCAGGCAATATTTGAATTATTTTAGTCTTTTAAATATTTTTTTTCGAAAATATCCCAGGAAACCCGTATTTTTCTGAAGCAAAGCACCAGTCTTTAGCATCATCATTATTTACGTCTCCTGGACCTAGGTACCTCTTTAGGCATATTGGAAACAGAAAATGGTAATAGGCTGCAGCCTCATGCTTTGTTTAAAAATGGATCTCCTTGCCCAGAAACAAACGTCAAAGAGACAGAGAGTAGGTTATAGTATATATACATTTATTTGATGTTCAAAGGGCATTTTGTGACATAACATCCGTTTTTTTTTAATTAGCACTCCTACCGCCCCACACTTTATCAAAGCTATTTTTTAAGAATACCCACAAAACATGCTCTCTGAATTCCCCATCTCTTTACCAGTCCCAAGAGGCTGTGTAGAACTGAGAGCAGAATGGGCCCATTATTATTTTTTTTCTTACATCCCCATCCATCTAACCAAGAGCTTCAGACATATTTGCTGAGGTAAGAACAAAATATGATTTTAAAGGAGGAGAGAACAGTGTTTGTGTTTGTTTGCAGAAAGGCTTAAGGGATCTTCCCAAGCCTGTCACCTCCAAATTGCAACTTCTCCTGGTAGCTTTTGAGACGTATGACAAACACCTGAATTCCTAGTCCTGGGTCCCTGGAGACATCTGTTTCAACCTCAGAAGGTCTTGTCTTAGGACGCACATTTCAACCAGCAGGAGAATGTGTCCTGATTTCAGGAGACAGCAGTATAAACCTGGCTGGGATGTGTGCGTGTGTGTGCGTACATGCACTTTGTACCTACTGTAGATATTTAGACAATTTGCCTGGGTTGCTAATGTAACCGTTCCACAAAGACTCAATGCCTGCATGAAGCTTCCAGGATCATAGAGTGAGACCTAATGAAATATTTTTTCTTTTCCTGCTTTTTTCAATGTTTCCTGATCTTTGATATGGGATGTATACATGGGGGTATCTTGACACAAGCTGCTGATGTACAAAGCGTGCATTAGCTGATCACCAGGCATTGAAATGGCAAGTCAGGATTGACAAGCCTGCTAGGATGGCTGCAAACCAAAATGAATTATGAGGAATTCATTGCATAACAATATCCCCTCGTAAACAAGCTCTTATCGTGGTCTTGCTTTATCACAACATGGATTCTCGGCTTGGGACACTGTGCTCCCTTCACACTGATTTCCATGTTCTATACCAGCCTAGCATGATAAATGTCTCCATGACAAATATTTTTAAAAAATCTTCCATTCTCTCAGAAGACTAGCATGCCAACATGATGGTTAACACTTCTGAACTACGCTCCTTGGACTGCTCATATGCCTTTGGGAGTTGTTCTGCTGTGTTGGGGCTGTTCATTTCAAAACTGGATATTTTCAGTTCCCTCTCTCTATACCTCCTTGGAAAATGCATAGGGTTCTATGAAGATTTTTTAGAGTAAATGTTTATGGGAGAGAAATAATTCAACCCTGAAGTCCATGTTGAAAATCCTTCAATTTCTCTTCCTGTTCCTGGAGGAGTATACCATCTACTTTGCCTGAGCTATGCTTGGGGTTTCTGGTGAACCATTTTAGACCCTCTCTTTTGATTGACATGGCTACCCTGACTTGCATTGATGTCCCCCTTGGTGGACAGTCCCCCAGTCTGGAAGTCTTTGCTGCAATCCTGCACTTAAAATTGCAAGGCTTTGCAGCTTATTTACTTCTTTGGGTGGGGGGCATTGGGCGATCAAGAGAGCAGGTATCAGCCTTAGTTCTGTTCGCTCTATGGTGTGCCCATAACAGGACTCCCCTCTGTCTTATTCCTTCCCTCCCCCTCTCCTGATTCCATGCCCCATCAAGGCTTGTTCTTGGTCTGCTCTTGTCAGGCCCTGACAGATGTGCCTTGTTGTGCCATTTCTTCTGGCCTCATTGAGGCGATAGCATTAAAGCACTCGCTGCCGTCCTTGCTCGAGCCAAGATAAATGGTATCTGTCAACTGCTATGTGTTCACTCCTAACCTTTGGATCTACCACAGTGCCTGGCTCTGAATTGTGCCTGAAGCCACAGGGAGTGGAATGGGGAGGCAGCAAGAAAGGGGCAAACAGAGCAGGGGGCTTGGATTGTGAGGGATTGGTCTTTGCAAGCTTCAGTTAATTTAATTACACCAATTTAGGGAGAAGTATTAAGGTTCCACTGGCTTAGGAGGAACACTAACTCTGTTTTTATCTCCCTGGAATGGAGAGTGCAGCCATTTGGGGGAAACAGTCTTGTGAAATGTGTCTAGAACTGCACTCAAAAACATATCTTTGGAGGTGGAGGGGGGGAGAAGGGAAGCAAATGGCAAAATCTGCCTCCTGATGTCTCAACAAAACCCCATTTAGTAGGACATTCAGTCATCGGTTACATTACAACATGTTTTCATTTTCATAGTTTGTACTGAGACCTAAGTGAAAAATTGGATGGGGCATAAAGGAGGAAATTGAGGTGAAGCCCCATCCAGCTAGGCAAAATTAAGGAAGCAAACACTACAGGTAGTCCTGTTAGAAATTCTGTATGTAGCTGTATAGAACAAACAGTGCACAGTGCACATGTGCTTTTCTGCTTAACGGACCAGGAAGAGAAAACTTTTATACAGAGAAAAGGCATAAAGTATATACCACAGATGCAATTACCAACTCATAAACACTGCCATTCATTGGTTGGAGAATGTTGCTGTAGTAGTTGTTGTACAAAATACATGAACACTGTATTCCAACAAGTCCTTGGAATAACCACAACTGAGGCCAGAATTAGAGTTGTTGCTGTCATTAAGCAAGGCACCATGCAATGCCAGATCTCCCCATTGCAGTCATTATGTAGAGCATAGAGTGCCTCCGGGTGGGAGAGGCTCTGGGTTGCTGAATGAACAGTCATCATTTGAGAACTACCTGTAATCAGATTTCAGTCAGACAGCTTTAATGCTAGTATGAGGCAAGTGGAAAAACCTGAAAACTTTAAAGAATTTTTCCATCTTCCTTTGAGGGCAGTACATTAAGGCGGAGTCTCTTTGATTGTACTGAGATGCTTCTCCACAGGTTCCTTGCCACCTGGGCTGCATTGCTCCTTGTGAAATAAGATACCAACTGACTCAGCCTCTATCTCCTGATTGCTTATCTGTACTTACCCTTTTGTCCCTTTTCCACCCCCACCCATCCCTGAAAACAAGGCCAAAGCAATTTTTAAAAGGATAGAGAAGAATATTTAGTTCACTAAATATTAGGGCTAGGCAGCATTGTAGATTTGAAAGGAAAAAGTAGGTTTCAGTGTGCGGGTTTGCTTGCTTAACTAACATCTGTCCCCAACGCCTTGGAACAGCTGCATCTTTACCTGGTATCAGGCATCTGCTTTTCGCAGTTTGATCCTAGAAAAGGACACTTTTGGTTTGAGGAGATATTGACAGATGCTTCGTATGTGGACTCAACCTCCTTTTTCCTTTCAAATTCCAACCGCTGCACAGCCTTGTTAGATATGCAGAAGCCAAATAAATATTCTGTCTTAGCCACAGCCTTCCAAGAAGTCATAAAAAAGACACTGGAAACCTCAAATACTTTTTGCAAATTTTTTTTGCTCATCTCTCTCCGCCCCCCCCATAAGATACAACGAAGCATATACACATACATGTACATTTTGCGAGCAACCTTCTTCCTCTCTGAGTGAGGCCCTGAAATCTCAAGAGAGAGGCTACAGTGCTCAGAGAGGCAGTGTGTTACTCACAAAATGTAGGTTCCCTCCATTGTCTTAAAGAGAGAGAACTCTATAAGGGAGAAGATTGTATGCAGATGTACAAAGTTAATACACACCCACACACACCTGGAAGAATGAAATATTTTAGGAAATATTAAAAAAAAGGCAGGATAAAATATTTCCCCTAAAAGAGAAATAAAAATGTTAAAGGAAACAGAACCCCAGCTCCCTGCCCCCAGCAGATATTTTGGTGCACATTAAGAAAGACTAGGCCAGCCTACCTACAAGAGAAAAGACCTTCAGCCCAGTGGTGGAATTCAATTATTTTTACTACTGGTTCTGTGGGCATTGCTTGGTGGGTGTGGCTGGGGATATCATGTGACTGGGTGAGCAGTTTCTGTAAGCAGGGGAATAAAGATTAGGCTAGAAACAACACCAGAATGTGTTTTTACTGCCTTCCTCACAGGATTAACCCTGTAAAGTGGAAAAAAACAAAAGGAGATTTCTTCTAACAACCAGTTCTCCAAACTGCTTAGAAAATTTATTATGGGTTCTAGCGAACCTGCTAGAAGCTGCTGAATTTCACCTCTGCTTCAGCCTCAGGGTGATGGGATTAGCCCCCACTCAAGGTCCAAACCAGGGCAAAGCCATTAAGACAGAATAGGAATTGCCCAACACCCTTTCAGAACACAAGCCTCTTCATTGCATCAGACCAAGGTTCAACCAAACTTGGTTCAGACCAACATACCCCACATGGCTCAGTGGGAGTCTGACTACAGCCAATAGCTTGCATAGGAACAGGAAGTTCAAGTTCAAAGCCCAAGAGAGGGTATAAATAACCCTTTCTCTCAACTCTGTGTGGTTGGCTGCACCAGGACCATGTGCTTGATGGTTCTACTCCATTAAACCATCCTTCCAATCAGCCTCCATGTTTCCAGTGTATTTCACCCCACTTGGAACTGAACCAGATGGATATTTCTTCCAACACAGACAGGGATGAAAGCAAAAAACCAATGACATACCTATTTGACATGTGGAACTAATAATTTACATGCACACACACACATCTGTCACTAGTAGACTGCATTGCCATCTGCCAAACAATTGATTGGCATCCTGGTAGCAGTGACCCAACTCCATAACTGACACCAACTCTCTAGAATCTAGATGGTCTCTCTGTTGTTCCCAATGCATCTCTTGCCTACTTTCAGGTTGGATCACTCTACTTTCGCTATACCATTCTATTTTGAATTATTTTCTTCAAAATTGAGCCTGTACATTACCTACACACTTAATCTGTTCCCATGGAGCTGATTTTTCTGCTCAAACCTCAGAGTCTTTACAGATGTTTGAGAATTATAGCTACCATCATCCCTGGTCATCGTTAGAAATGATGTCCAACTTCTTCAGAAAATTAATACAGATTAAGAGAGTGCTTCATTCTGCATTTTTCTGACCGCAGACATAAAAGCAAGATAAAATAAATAAATTAGTAACACTCAAACAGCCACCTAGGAAATATGCATATTAGGTAAGGAACACAGCCCTGAGGTGTGTGTGTGTGTGTGTGTTT
>JAEANM010006687.1:0-18377 GCA_017656035.1 Myanophis thanlyinensis | reverse complement strand
TTTTAAACCATTTATTTTATAATTCGTCAGCCCTATTTAATTATTTTAACTGGTTTTAATTGTCTAGGTATGTGTTTCTTATGTGGCTGTACACCGCCCCGAGTCCCTAGGGAGAGGGGGCGGTATATAAATCATGATAAATAAATAAATAAATAAATAAATAAATAATATATTTCTTAGTTACATAGATAAACATTGGGCTTTCTCCAGCATTTTTTAAAATCCATTTGATTTAAGAAGTTTGGTACAATCCTATAGATAGTGTATGAATGGGTCACCTCTGAAGATTATATGTGTTCATTTAAAAACTGTATATGCATATTTAGAAGCAAGTCAGCTAGAGTTAAAAATACCATATTAATGTTTCAAAATCTTCTCATTTTTTAAACTTCCTTATATAAAATATTTCACCATGTAATGATATTAAAGAAACAACTGCAGGTCTGAAGAACATAAAAGCTAATTATTATCTATCTATTGATCAATCTATCTTGCAGTCATACCTCATCTGCAATAAATTGTGTAGAGTCTATTTTTCTTCTTCATAAGATAGAAATCATGGTTACTTCCAAATGATATTTGGTTCATTGTTAAGTCCATAATTCATACTCTTTGTATGATGACTCAAGATGTATAATGTCACTTCTTCATTGCAGACATCTATGTTCTTTTGCTTGTGGATTGGTTTATATTGGTTAATTGTTTTTTCTGCTGGTATTTTTAAAAATTCAGGGAGGCCAATATAGAACTATTTTGAGCTATTTTGCTCTCATCAGTTGGTCATACCTTATGGGATTTGAACCTGGGTCGCCTGCATCATAGGCAGTTGTATTAACCTCTAGGCCACAGGCTCATCTCCCCTTCAGCAGTTCTCACCAAGCATGGTTTATGTGTTTCTTTTGTGAAGATACTTGGTTACCCAAATATGGGAGGGAACGATGCAAGCGACCCAGGTTCAAATCCCATAAGGGTATGACCATATATTATTACAAGCACAATGAAGATAGATTAGTAAAGATACAAATAGCATCCTACCAATGATAGCTAACCACATTCGACAATTCAGTAAACTAACATATGTGTGCTGAAAGCACCCAAGAAAAGAAATAATACCTGAAAAGAAAGCAAAGAATAGGACAGTGATTTCAAAATATAAATCAGACTATAAAACATCAAATTGTACAATAGTAAATATTCATGAATTTAGGTGTTCTGACCATTCTTTATTTGAGCAGCAGCAGCTGTGCACTACATATTGTTCACGCTTATATTGTTTTGTTGATTCAGTGTTTTAAAGAGGCTCATATTCTAAAATCCTACTGCTTTCAAAAATGCATTTGTTTTCTAGTAAATAGAACTGTACTATCAACAGTTTTATAAAAATTTACATCATCAACAGAATGATTATTTTGTATATGGATCTTCTAATTGAGAAAGCTCCTTATTGGTATGCTATCCCAAAATGTTTGCATATAAAATGATAGACAGTTTTAAAAATAGGGGTTTTTTGCATGTGTTCTGTCAGTATTTATATGCTGTATAGCACATGATTGTTATGTTTCTAAAATTATATTCAGTTGCTCCCTAATTTCTTTAGGAAACATTGGTTTTATGCACTACATAGCATGAGAAAATATTTGAAAAGATCAGCTATATTAGTATATTAGAGGAAAAAATAGTTTCTATAGCACTTTATACCCAAATGCTAACAGTATAGCCTTTTATGGATTAATATAGAGGACAGCATCTTTTTGTATTGTCCTTTGAGTTCAAGAATGGGTCTAGGGACCAGGGGTGAAATTCAGCTGGTTTGGACTGATTCACCCAAACCAATAGTCGAAATTTGGACTAATTTCACAGACCTGCGGACCTTCTGGAGCACACTAAAAACTTACTTGTTCCAACAGGCCGGTCTGGCCTAGCATTAATTAACTGGGGTTTTAAATTGGTTTCTAAATTTTATAATTTTAATTTTTTACTCAACCACCCATTTAATTCTTTTTAATTTGTTTTTAAATTTATTAATTTATTTTTTAGATGATTGTACACCGCCCCGAGTCCCTTTTTGGGAGAGGGGCGGTATATAAATTGGAATAAATAAATAATTTGGAGAATTGGCAAAATTGGCTCTGGCCGGTTCTGCCACCACCTGCCTGGTTCCCTGGTAACTGGCTCACCGCTTGCCCCTGCCTGATTGGCCGCTTGATACTTGCCTCTGTCTGAAATATTAATATTTCTTTATAAAGAGTATAACGTACAATGGAAAACAGGAAACAAAAATCATTTCTGGTCCTGAGTTCTAATAGTTACTTTCCCCACAGGATCATCCAATGAGGTTCTTTGAGTTTCTATCCAATCCATTTTAAATGTCTGCTGCTGAATAGCAAGGTTCTGAATGATAATTTTCTCCCTCCTCTTGGGACATCCAATAAGAAAAATATCCAGTTTCTGGTTATGAACAGACAAAAACAACTTGACTATTTTTATTAGAGAAACAGGCACCATACAGGGGAAAAACCACACTGCCCTGCTCCACAGATGAGTCTCCTTATACCTTTAAGAGGCTTCCTAACAGCTCATACATAATAGAGTGAGTAATTTCTTTAGAGATGCAGTATATTGCAAACACAAAGTAAATGTTTATACGAACCATTTCTGCTCTCCAGTTGTTGCACTAGCAACAATTGTCTGCACAAAATCTCATGTAGCTGTTTCTCCTATTCTCTTCCTTAATCCTTTTTCCTGGACTGGATCTTGCGCAACCTGACCTATCTACTTAAGTCAGAGTCTCCTCAGCTCAGAATGCTCAATCCTTATTTATCTAGCTTAAGTGTTCACAGGCTTTACTGTTTTGGTGGAAAGCATGATCATTATCATTTGCATTGCATAATACAATTTCTTCCCCTTTCAGATGTTTATGCAATGTCTTTGATATGTTTAATTTACAGTATATTTTAAATGTTTTCTGAAATGCTGTTGAAACCAGCTATTTAAGTTTTCCTTTTAATCATTAAATGTATGATTGTGGAAATTCCATATGAGAAAGTCTAGAAGTTTTTCTATTAACAGATTCCTCAAAAAGGTGTAGGGAAGTTATATCAAACAAATTAAACATTTGGTCAAAAATCTAGACAATGAAACATTCTATTAAATATTAAGAGGCAGTTTTATTGAAAGGATAATTTATTACTGCTTTCTCCAAACTATTAGTCCATGGTTAAGACATCAGGCTATAAACCAGAAGACTGTGAGTTCTAGTCCTGTCACAGGCATAAAAGACATTTTGTTGTCTTTGGACCAGTTATTCTCTCTCAATCCAACTCACCTCATAAGGTTGTTGTTGGAGGGGATAGGAGGAGTTAGGAGTATTGAGTATTGTATGTTCATTGATTTATAAAAACAAAGAAGGAAAAATTAAAAAAAAAGTTAAAAAGCTAAAAATCTACATTTCTTCAGATTGTTCAGATTATAATTCTGTAGACGATATACTAGAAGAAAATAAACAAGAATGATCATTGACTGATCATTCACAGATTGTGCTAAACTATGGTTTGTTTAATAATTTTTATCAAATAAAACCACAATTAGCTAAGTTTAACATAACTATTATTTTCAAACTACAATGGCTAGTTTGAACAATACTTTTCAACAATAAAGTTAAAGTTTTTTTTTCAGAATCTGCTTAATAATTGTAAATAATTGAATTGATGTGTGTGTGCATATTTGTTTGTGAATGTGCGTGTGTACATGCCTCTGTGTGTAATGAGATACAGTAAGAAACCAACAATTCAATGTAACTTCATAAAAGCTCTTTTTTTCATTGTGTTATTTTCTGGGTTCTTTTCTATCATGTTTTGTGGTCATAAATCTTTCACTACATTCTGGTAATGAATAAGTTTAAACTGCGTAGGTAGAAAACAGACAACAGCTTTCACAATATAAATTGTGGAAACCAATTAATTCTCAGATTTGGGGAATTGCACAAACCAAGAAGGTCACTAGATAAAACAAAGATCATACACATTTAGCAGGCTACCTTCTTTCTATTAATCAGTTACATCAGAATAAATATTTTTATATGTATGCAGGCTCATCAATTGCTTTGTGTTTAATACACTTATTGTAAAATGAATTAATACCTCGGATACATGGGGCAATTATAATCTGTATAGGACTATGAACAATTCTATTAAGTATGCTATCAATTAATGAACCATTAAATTTAAATTGTTCCTGCAAGAAGTACAATTTATATTTTTTTTCCCTAAACGGTTGTTTTGCTTTGACAACTAACATAATATAGCTTCTTGTTGTCTTTAGGGAAATAATGGGAGGAATTTTACAAATGATATCTCCCACCTATACCTCACTGAGTAGATAAATTTTCACCTACATAGACTAAAAGAATTGTACTCTAGAAGGTTTTTGTTATTTTGTTTTTAGCTGCTTAAATATATTGCATAGAGCTGCAGGTGATTATCAAAGTATAAGATTTTGAAAGAATCATTCTTAATATATCTGCTTTGTCTCTTATGGATTCTTATATGACAGTTTGTCATCCAACTGTTGCCAGTCGAAATGTGTGTAAATTAGGATGAGAAAAATAAATATTTAATATAGAAGTTTAAAACTTGTTTTCTGGATTGGTTTCATTTCTATTGAAGAACAGCTTAAAATGGTGTAACATATACTTTTGGGGTATAGTCTGTCTTTTTATGGTACTCCTGCCACTATATATTAGAATGTAAAGCTAGTAGGTACTATAAATAGAACCATTTGTCATGGTGATACCAAATTATGGAAGAACTTCTTCTGTACAATTTATGTTTATCTATTATAAAAGTTTTTATTTCATTGTTTTTATCCAACTCTAATCTCATGATTAATTATTAAATTTCAATATTCTTTTTTTCAAAGCAAATTTTGCATTTTACCTTCTTTGGTAAGCCATTCAGAAAATATAATAGTTGTAAATAGAACAACAACAACAAATAACAACAACAATTATAAATCAGACTTCCACTGTTTTAACAGCAGAGAGCAACAAAGGATATTAAATAAAACAAAGCCAAACTCTGGACCTACAATATGACTACTGAAAGCAATTTCTATTTTCAAAGGCTAATCAAATAAGATTTTTTTTTTAAAAAAGTTGGTCCTGCTGTTGCTATTGTTCTACTGCCTTTTTCTTAACAACAAAGTCTTTTCTATGAGTTCTAGAATTATATAAATGAAAATGAACATTAAAGAATAAGGCATATGTAACCAATAAGGACAAATTTTGTTTATATTTATATATCCTGTTATATCCTTATGAACAGTATGTTAACATCTTTTTTCCTCCCTCTGGCATTTTCCAGCATCTCACAGTGCTAGCAGATATTTGCATTTTAATGTTTTATGAAGTAATGAATTTCATTGTGTTTAAACTCATTTGTCAGTTTTCTATGAGACACTTCAAGAAGAATTCTGTATAGGCACTGGCTTCCTGTCATTTGTGTTTTTATAATTGCATTCTCCTGTGCAAATGTTCAGCTTGGCATCAGATCTGGAATTATAAAATGATCTCAGTTTTTGTTATAGAATTCATTGTTTTCTTTTTCTTGTTTTAATATGCTGATTGAAAGAGATAAATCGGTGCACTTAAAAAAATGAAGTTTGAATATACCAAGTGAAAGACTATAATGGCTCCAGCTGTGATGAGTAATGATGTTCCCCAAAATGATCATAATCTCTAGAGAAGAATTTATCTCTATTTTTATTTTTGATGGGATAAGATTTTTAAGTTTGCTTTCATTGCTTCAGTTGAAGAAAAGTTGGGAGCTGCAGACAGAACGTGTAGTTTACAATGGTAATTCTTTGCTTTCACTTTCACAAATAGCGGTATATGGGAGAATATGTATAAAACCTGGTTATTGAGTCTAATATCAGAAAAGAAATTCAAGTTAAAACATCCTGAACATATGTGCATGTAGCTTTTGCTTAAACGCATTCAGCAAGAGGAATGGGTGGGGTGGGGGAGAGCATTATATTTCTTGGTAACCAGTTTCAGTTTCAAATTTGTTGTAGGGCACTTTTTCAGTCAGCTGATTCATATTTTAATCAGTTCTATTTCTAAGATCTTTTTCCAAAGTATTTTGTGTTTTTAGGAATATGTAAAGAATATCTTTTATTTTGTGAGGTTATAATAATGAAGAGTGCTGTTTCCAGAAGATAACACAGTTAGCAGATAAGTAGATAACTGAGATAAACATAGTTATGTACATCCAATTTGATGAGGAACTGTTGAGTACAGTTCAGCATCCACCTAAGATCTAAGCTACTCAACTTATTATTAATTAATATACTAGTTAACTTATTAAGTATAATATCAGTCAAATTTGTAAAATTCTTAAGATATGACTATAGCATTTCTATCTGATTTACCCTATCTAAAAAGCTTATCAGATGTTAGCTTGTTGATATACCTTTGATAGTTCAAATCCATATTTTGAAGTTTATTATATGTCAACAAATTAAATAACATTAATATTATATAATAAAATATATATTGTAAGTATATAATATATATTACATAATCAAATAATTAAGTTGATGAAAATGAAAAAAACTTATTTTTTCCTTTCCTTATTTTTTAAAAAAATATGGAAATATTTCCATATTTTAACTATTTTTAAATTTTATAGTGTCATCCTTTTCTTTTGTAATTAAAATCATTAACCTCCTTCAAAGCTATATAGACAAACTATCCTTTAGTTATTTATAATTAAAAATCAGTCTCATATATCTATTTCTGAAACAAAATTTTAATTGACTAGTTTTTATGTCATAATTATAAAATTCAGTAACTATCCTTGCTTCGCTGGGCTAATTTAGTTTTTATTCTGTTGTAAAATTTAGATTGATGTACATAAATTCTTCAATGAACAATTCATTTTCCCACATTATATTTGTTATCCCAGATATGTATAGTATATGTTATCCATATATACACATACATGTACATAAAATGTTTTGTGAAATTGGCCATTTATCTTTACAGTACCCTCCTTCTCCTCCTTTTCCTCCTAGTATACTATCCAACTTTGTTGGGTATTCTAACAATAGTTTTCAAATAGTCAGTGCCATGAATTAACAAAACTGGGTACATAATATTAAATATTATTACATAAATCATTCTCTGAAATGACATCTGTCCTTAACTTTCTTAAGTGCATTAATTGTCCTTCAGTGCATTCATTTTTATTTCCAGAACTTTATTATCTTAAAAGTATAGATTTATGGCAAGATTGAATTAAATGAATCTTCTGATGGTATCTCCTGTCTAAAATAAAAATATATGCAAAAGTGATTTTAACCACTCTATTCCTGATCATTTTTTAAATTTTTATTTATTAGAATTTGTCAAACCATAACAATACAATAACAGTACAAAACAAACAAGTGAGTAAAAATAGTTTTGCTCAAACAGTGAGTAAAAATGGATACAAGAATAAGGAGAGTAAAAGTAATTTTAAACCATTCCTAATTCTTTAATGACTCATTTATATCCTTTGATCATTTTAATCCTAAATTTCAGTATCCTTTCTCTTGCATATTCACTCAACATGCTGTTTAGAGCTGTGCAGATTTTAATCCTAAAATATAAACAGATCTACAAAGCAAGTACAGGATATTGCACCATTCAAAAATGGTTGCTTTGAAATTTCAATTAAATAGTTTAGGGATCTGAAGGTTACTTATATTTAAAGCTAGTAACCATAGATAATACTGTATCTTTCTTTTGTGTCACAACTATGCTTTGCAGGAGATCAAGCAGGTATATAATAATGCTACATAATTCTAGCAAATAGTATACAAATATTATTAATTAGATACATGTATAAATTGCTTTTTAAAAAGGTTTTGGGAGACATTATTTTATCCAATTTCTATGGATATTTATACTTTTCCTAATTTATTATGCTTCCTTCTCATACTTTTTAAACATATTTATAATTTGCTCTCCTTGACTCATGCGAACATATCTGGATTTCAAACATTCAAGGAGCTGTGTAACTAAATAAGAGCAAAAGTTTGGTTCATAAAGAACCAAACTCTTCTTAAAAAACTGAAATGAACTGAAAATAAATCTTTGATTACAGATATGTTCTATTTTTTAAAAAACTTATATCAAAGATTCTTAAGAATAAAAAGATGGCCAATAAAGCTGCTTATACAGCTAAAGACAGTAGACCAATGTAGCAGGGAAAATGAGAGACTAAAAAAACAACTACCTGTGCTTAAAAATAGGATGACTTCCACAAATCCTAGTCTCCAAAATTACATTTAAAATATGCCAGCTCCAATAAATAATAGAAAACTGCTACCAACTCATTACTGGCAAACACAAATCCAGCTTTCGGATTTTATATACCACTTTCAAATACCAATTTTCTGATTCAGGAAATACATCAGCAGCAGAAAGCCCAGTCAAACAATAGGAATTTTAAGGATTATCAGCAGACTAAATGTTGCAGGATATGTATTGTCAATTATTTTTCCTATTTCCAATTTGTAAAGTTTTCTGCCCCACTTCTTGCAACTATTTTTGGATTTGCCCTTTCCAACTTTAAATTGAATCCAAAGGAACTGTCTATCACATCTCTGCTGTGGTAGTTTATTTTTTCTAAACACATTATGATATGATATACATCATAATTTAGCTACTTATTCTGGTGGAAATAAAAATGCATTATATTTATTGATAGGTTGGAGATTTAATGTATTAATAAACAATATAAGGGTTTCATATACAGTACACTGCATTTGCACATTCAACAGAGTAGAAATGACTGGACTATGTTTCAATTTAAGTGAAAATGTACTCTGAAATATCAAGAATTAATTTTCCTAAGCTGCTTTAGAGAGTTCAGGTGTAGTAATCTAAGTGCTTTCCAATTACATGTAATCCTTTAAATTAGTCATTGATTCCATTTACTTTGGGGCTCTTACATCTTTTTCTCGGTTTCTTTTTTCTTTTCTTGTTAACTCTAATATTATGTGAGCTCCTGAGCTTAATTCTTCATGGGAATCTGCAGTACAAAGAAGAATCTGAAATAAATAAGAGTAACAAATGTAAGAAGGAAATAACCTTTGCAAATTTCAAGAAACTTTTGGAATTGTAATTGTTTTTATAATTTGATATTTATTTTCATCATTAAAAATTATTCCAAAATGTTTTGAACATCCTGATTTCTGTTAAGTATAGATAGGCATTTAAGCTTTAAACTGTTTAAGGAACATACATTTTGAGTTGTCTATGTATGTTTATTACTCATTTAAACTTGGTACCAAAGGAGAATTCATTTTCATGTGTGTGTATAAAAGATTTGGGCCATGTTCTGTATCAGCTGTTATGGTATGGGCTAAGTGATCATGGTGTGCCTGAACTAATTATAAAATGCTTTTTATTAATAGTAACAGTTGAATACAGGCAGTCCTTAACACAATATTATAGTGTAAATTATTGGGATCATTAAGCAGATCATCACATGGTCTTACATAAGGTAGTAGTTAATGAATGCTACATTGTTAAGCAGATCCATTTTATCTAATAGATGTTTTTGGCCAGAAACCAGAAGTAAATGCTAGAAAATGAAAAAAACAACAACACATGGTCATGAGATGCCACTGTAAATGACCATAAAGATAAATCAGTTGCTAAGTACTCAAAATGCTATCATGTGACCATGGGACTTGTGTAGCCAATGGAACTTCAACACTGAGTCATAAACTTTTGGAGGTTCTTCATAATTTTGAATAGTTATAAATAACCTGATGTTAAGTGTGAAGTACCTGTACGACGTGCCACCTGCCTTTCTGACAACTTTGTTTTAATGTTTATAAGGATTAGTATTATCACTACTGCTATTCATTCTCCTCATGGATACCATCTTGCTTGCTTCACATGCTCCCTGGACCTTGCTTATAGTTACCATAAGTGAAGAATTACAGTGTTTTATCCACACATGAAATGAGCATTTAAGAAAATTTGGTTTATGCCTCAATATAAAAAAGATTAGGTATCTAGAATAGGGTTTTTCAAACCTGGCAACTTTAAGACATGTGGACTTCAACTCCCATAATTTTCCAGCCAACTAGGCATTGAGGTCCATATCTCTTAAAGTTGTCAAGATTGGGAACCTCTGAACTAGACATTAGCCTGAGAACCTCCATCATTCTGGTCAGTGGTGAAGATATTCTGAAAACAAACAAACCTAATCAAAATGATAAACATGATACCTTTGCAAAATTGGCAGAATCCATTCAGTTGGGCTACACTCTGAAATTTATATTCTTGAATGCTCCAAGTCACTAAGGGAATTTTCAGAAGTCAGAAAGAGTGATCTTGTCAATGCTCTTCTTCATCTTTGGAATGAAGAAATAGAAATGCAATAGGGCATCGATATAATTATTTCTATATGCATGTCAATTCCTGGTCTTATCCTAGTTTTCTAGAAAACTTTGTGTATGAATGAAACAAGCCAGGAGCAGAAATGATTTATGACTCAAGCAGAAGTGATTTAAAATTTGCCATAATTTAGTGAATACATTCAGGCCTAAAACATGGTAATCAAGACTACAAAAAAAGAGCAGTTCAAGAAAGCTTTTTAAGATTTTATTATCAACAGTTCTAGAAAATACAACGCTAGAGACACTGAAGACCCAACAATGTAGATTTCAAAGGATACAGAGATAAAATTGGTTAGCTTTGGGTCAGTTAGAACACTTCATTTGGTATAATATATTCTAAGTTATGCAACAAAATGTCTGGTCCACTTCTGTTGGATTATTGTCTGTTTATAAGATCTGGATACAGGCGCCTACTCTATCACAGATTTTCTGGTCTCCTGCTCAGTCAGTGCAGATAGATGAGGGGAATTGACTGAATGGCTTCAGGCAATGGTTATTGTATTTTTTCATGATTTACCTATTGTAAATGGAATGTCACTCTGTAAAAAGAAAAAAAAAGTAGTTTGTAGGGAAAGGGGGTTGCTTCAGGTTGCTTACCAGTTCTCTGAACTGGTACCCATGGTCTGGCACCTTTTGAACACTCATTCAGGAATTAATGATATATAATTTGGAATATTTTTATCCTGTTCCCAGCTATTCAGTAGATGCATTGCTGTAATGTAATAGGTTTGGTGAAGGGTTTCTGAATGCTTTAGCAAGAGCAAGAGCACTTAGACTTATATACCACTTTAGAGTGCTTTACAGCCCTCACTAAGCAATTTACAGAGTCAGCATATTGCCCCCAACAATTTGGGTCCTCCTTTTACTCACCTCGGAAGGATGGAAGGCTGAGTCAATCTTGAGCCTGGTGAGATTTGAACTGCCAAATTGCAGTCAGTTGGCAGTCAACAGAAATAGCCTGCAGTGCTGCACTCTAACCACTGAGCCACCATGGTTCATGTGAAGCATTTTTAGCATGTGAATCAGCATCTAAATGTACTAAAGAAATGAAAAAGAGACATTCATTAATTGCAAAATAGGTGACCTGCTGAAGTCATGGGGCAGAGGCTTCCTAACCTAATATAAAAGAAACATTGAATAATAATCTTAGAGATGCATTGAGAATGTGTATTTTATCAACCAGACCTACTATCCATATCAACATCTTCACTTCTCTATGATTCTGCATTATCTGCATAATGAATGCAAATATGCATTTATATTATTCTCTCTAGTCTTCTATTATTATGTTTTCAGTAAATAGAGTCAAGGTTATACCTGGAATATAAATTCTGAATTCTAGTCAGGAAAAAAAAAACTGAAAAGAATAACAAATGCAAAGAAAGACTATTTTGTATTTATTCATTTTGTATTTGTTTATTAATGCAGGGTGCTATCTAGAAGTTCATGACATGAGGACAGAGTTACATAAAATTGTCTTATAATATCTTTTTAAAAATGCAGTCTTACACCAATCTTAACAACCTCACTCTTGCCAATATTGCATTTGAACAAGGGTTCAATCATGTGAAAGATTTTTATCATGTTGTGTTTGTTAATAATAACTATTCAACTGAGGCATTTATTTGCAAGATTACACATATTATATATAAGAAATATTTAGTGAAATTACAGGACATTAACAAATGTCCACAGAATAATTCTGTATAGTATATATAACAAAAAGCTTTCCATTTAGAATATTATACAGTATATCTTTCGGGCCATTAAGAAGAACAATAAACTTTCTTTAAGGGAATCATTTATCTCATTTGTTGTTTTTGTTGTTTTTAATTAGTCAGGAATGTCAATGCAGGATGTTAAGTAGCTGAAGAAATCTAGAAATTTTAGCAACACTTTGGGGAAAAAACATTATTTCATAAATATTTCCTTTAAGTGTCTTGAAATATTTTCATAAACAGCTTACATACAGTATATACATTGACCTATATATTCCTCAGGATGTTTTTTCCAATTAATATTTAACATTATGACATCATTTACTGATATTTAAATACAAAAGGAGTTCTAGCAGTTATCTGAATGCAATTTCAAACAATATAATTGTTTAGTGGATCAAAATCCAGTTCCCCAGAGTCTTTTTTTAAAAAAGCAGAAAATCCCACTCTTCTGCATTATTAGAATACTACACAGACAGACAAACAGAAAAGAAGACAGACAGACAGACATTGCAGGGTAAATTCTGGGGATTTGCAAATCATTCCGCATATTATTATGTCAACAAAAGAGTCTTCCCAAAATCATAACAGTGTAGTTATTATATAGGTTTTCTAAGTTATCTATCCCCTTCATGGTTCACTGCCTTGTCATGGCAAAGGAGCTTGCATAGCCAAATGAAGCTATGAGCTATGCCGTGCAGGGCTCCCCAAGATGGAGAGGTCATAGCAGAAAGCTTTGACAAAATGTGACCACTGGAGTAGGAAATGGCAACCCATACCAGTATCTTTGTCATGAAAACCCCATGGACAGTACTGAAGGAAAAAAAGATATGATCTGGAAGATGAGCCCCTCAGGTTAGAAGGTGTCCAATATGCTACTGGGGAAGAGCAGAGAGCTAGTACTAGTAGCACCAAAAAGACTGAAGCTACTAGAACAAAGCTAAAAGGATACTCAGCTGTAGATGCATCTGGTGGTGAAAGGAAAATCCAATCCGTAAAGATCTACTCTCCATAGGAACCTAATGGGAATGAAGGACTCACTAGAGAAGACTCTAATGCTGGAAACGATTGAGGGCAAAAGAAGAATGGGATGGCAGAGAATGAGTCACTGAAGCAGTCAGTGTAAGCTTAAATTTACTCCAGGGACAGTAGAGGACAGGAAGATTTGAAGGAATGTTGTCCATGGGATCATGATGGGTTGGACATGACTTCACAACTAACAACAACAAAAAGTTATCTATGAATATTTTGTGCACCCTTATTAAAGTTATTCAAAAATTCATAATTTTAAATGCTTTTGAAATTATATTGAATTTTGAATTGAATTTTATTCTTAGTTGGTTTAATAGTTTGATAGTCCAAATCCTTATCCACAATAGAATTAAAATTGCCTAATATACATATGTTTTCATACTCTAGTTCCATCAATCTTATATGTAGTCTGTTGAAAAAGCAATCTTGTTTTATATTTGGTGCATAAATCCCTACGAGGAGAATCCATTTTGAATCAAATGATATCTCTAGCATCAACAATGTTCCTTCTTCATCTGCAAAGATCTGTTTGACCTTAAAATTTTCATTTATGTAAAAGATTACTCCTCTCTCTTTTTCTTGTGATGCTAGAGATGCAAATTTGTTACCTAGTTTGGACATTCAAAAAAAGTCTCTTGTTTACTAATGTGCATCTCTTATAGACAAATTATATCTAGATGTAATTTTCCCAATTTGTTAAAAATCTTGCTTCTTTTAAATGCAGAATTTAGTCCTTTTATATTGATTGAAATCAAGTTTAATTCTTCTTCCATATTTTAGCTTTGTAAATAGGTCTTACAGTTCTGGCTGATCTGACTTCTTTTGGTGATTTTTGTACTTTGGGTAAGGCTCTTTGTTCCATTCTTCCAGCTTTCTTTCCTACTTTCTCTGCTCTTGTATTTTGAGTGCCACCTCCTGCTGCTTCTATCTGCTGTGTTACATCTCCTCCTACTGCCTCACCTTGTTTTATACTCTCTTCTCCTTCCATTTCTCTTTCCTGTATATCCTCTGGGATAGTGAAAAAGTAATCATAGAATTTCTGAGCTTTTTCTAGAGAGTCTAGTCTGTACCTCTCTTCCATCCACATCACCAATAAACCTTCTGGGATCAGCCATCTAAAGTTTACTTCCTCAGTACCGGACACACTAGACCCCTTACAGTTCACCTATTGACATAACCGCCCAACAGATGACACCATCTCCCACCTCCTCCACACCTCACTCACTCATCTGGACACTGGAAAAGAAAACTACATCAAAATGCTCTTTGTGGACTATAGCTCCATGTTCAACACCATAATTCCCTCCACACTGACCGGCAAGCTGAAACACCTGAGCCTCAGCCCATCCCTATGTCAGTGGATCTCCAACTTTCTAACTGGAAGACCACAGGTTGTAAGGATGGGCAGACATGTCACTCACCCTCAACACTGGAGCCCCCCAAGGCTGTGTTCTGATCCCCTGCTATACTCCCTATACTCCCTATACACGTATGACTGCACAGCCACTACAGACTCCACCACCATCATTAAATTTGCTGATGACACTGTTGTGATAGGCCTGATCTCCGACAATGATCAGATGGCCTATCTAGATGAGATTAAGGACCTGGAGAACTGGTGCCAGAAAAACAACCTCCTCCTCAATTCCAGCAAGACAAAGGAACTGATAGTGGACTACAGCACAAAGAAGAAAAGGACATACCAGACCCCCATCATCAATAGCCCAGTAGAGAGAGTGGACTGCTTTAAATACCTAGGCATCCACATCTTGCAGAACCTAACATGGACCCAACACATTGACACCGTGATGAGAAAAGCCCGACAATGCCTATACCATCTGAGATGATGGAGATACTTCAGACTGTCCACAACAGCACTCAGAAACTTCTACTCCTGCACAGTAGAAAGTATCCTGATGGGCAATATCACTATGTGGTTCAGGAACAGCGCCATACAGGACAGGCAAGCTCTACAGAGGGTGGTGCACATAGCAGAGTGCATCATCTGCACCAAGCTCCCTGAACTGCACTCTATCTATAACAGATGATGCCAAACTACAGCCAGGAAAATAATGAAGGACCCCAGCCACCCCAACAACAGACTGTTCACCATGATGTGGTCAGGAAGGCGCTTCTGTTCCCTAAAAGCCAACACAGAGAGACTAAGGAGGAGCTACTTCCCACAGGCAATACAGACCCTAAACCAAACCACAACAAACCCAGGATTATAAAGTATTCCTATAATCTCTCTCTCTCAACCACTCCCTAACTTATTCTCCCTCCCTGTCTATACTATTCTCTTGCCCTACTACCTACAGTCCAGAGCAGTCACATACACATTTCACTGCATTTTGTACCATGTATGACTGTGCATGTGATGAATAAAATTTGATTTGATTTGACTTCATGTTTCACCAGTAATTTTGTTAAGAATTGGTAGTGTTTCCTTATCTCTCTTACTCTTTCCGGAATCTGCTTTAAAACTGTTATTTCTTTCCCTTTATATTTCAAAGGCTCATCTCTTACTTTTTGTAGTATTACAGATTTAATTGATTTCTTAGTAAATCTCATATGCACCTCTCTTGGCAGCTTGTTCCTTGTTGCATATCTGGTATGTACTCTATAAATCTCATCAATTTCATTCATCATTCCATCAGTAGAATTCTCTAAGAGTGGTGCCAATAGTTCCGCCATTATCGTTGCCAGCTTTTCACCTTTTTCTTCTTTTATGTTTTGGAATCTTAAGTAGTACTCAGATTTATCCATCTCTAGAAATATAATTGTGTATTTGTGATTTTGCCCAATTGCTGAGCACCTGCCATCTATTTCTTCCATTTTTTTCTCTGCCAGCTCTGTCTTCTCCTCCATTTTCTGTATCCACTGCTCACTTTTGGCCATCATTTGTTGGAAATTCTCTAATTTGTCATCTACTTTTCCCATTCTATCTTTCACGTCTTTCATCTCTGCTCTCAGATCTTCCTGTATTGATTGAAGAAGTGTCCTCATCTCCAATTGCCATGCACTTGATTTGTCCTGCTGCAGCATAAGGTCCAACATTCTCTATCCCACTGGGCTGGATGTTGCCAATGAAGCCACAGAAGAGGTTGCAGATGTGGATATTTTTATATTTTCAAAATATTATATTCTATTATATCAATAGATGTATTTGTTTTAATCCAATTGTAATCCCCCCCAAAAAATCCAAAGGGTTATTCAATCAAAAATAAAAATAATAAAAAAAACAAGGGGAAAGGAAAAAAAGTAAAAATGGGAAAAATAGTTCCTTAAACTCAATAAGAAAATAACCATCCTAGTTAAAAAAAATGAAAAGGAAGAAAAAGGTAAACAACAACAATAACAACAACATCCAAATCTATCAAAAACAAATTTATAATCCAGATTGGCTTGCTGACCTCAGCTGAAGACTCCCACAATTTCAAAGTCACTTCCCAGCCAGTTCCCAGCTATCAAAAGCCAGGTTTTTTTAATACAAAAAACTGTGTTTATGTATAGTTTAAAAATCTTGCTTCCACCTGGTTCAATTTATCTGGTCTATTGCAGTTATTTTAATTCCATTCCAGTAACTTTTAGTGCCTTTTAGAAATCATTCTCTGTCCTTTGTGCTCTGATAGCAGCCAACTTGTTCAAATCAGTACTTGTTATGGTTACAATGTAATCAGCAGCTGTTTTTCAAGGTTAGAATTTTCACTTTCACTTTCCTAGGACTTTCTCTTCTTGAAGTTTCCTCTGACCTTTAGATGGCAGTGCTGCACTATTTTTAATCTGCTGTTTAAAGCTCTCCAAGACAGAGAGAAAGAGAAAAAAGAAACTTCCTTCTTTAATTTCTTCCCCAACTTAAAGATTCCACTTTTTTTAGGGAATCCTCTGCTTAAATATGCCAGCCTGTTAGTCCACTTTAACCTCTTTTCTTCTATTTTCTCAATCTAAATGTTCCTTTAAAGTTTATGTCCAGTTGTATTTAAATGGGTCACTCTTTTCTTCACCGCTTTTTTTCCAGAGGTAGAATTAAAATAACATTCCACCTCCACTTTTAGCCCCATTTCTCCCACTGGTCCCCCTAGGGCTCTTTCTTTTAAAATTGTTGGAAAATCAAGTAATGGTATCTCAACAGAGACAGTCTTGCAGCTCCTCAGTACTTTCACTGCTTCCTTCAGCTGTTGCAGTTCTGGTCTGGCCTGATGGCCATCTTCCTCCTTCTGCCAGATTGGAGAAATTTTCTGGGTTGATCCAGGAGTTTGTGATCTCCTGGACCTGACCAGTGCCTGCTCTTCCTCTTTGTTGATTGGACTTAGGTCCAACAGGACCTCCAGCAATTGGACCTCAGCACATTTCTCCACAGAACCCTGTGGAGTCGCATTGTACTGCCACGATGTCCAGCCCATTCTACAGCAAAATATTTTCTTAATCTACTTTCATGTCTCTCTTTTGCCTTTTTTTTTTTTACTTATTATAGCAATAGCACTTAGACTTACATACCACTTCACTGTACTTTACAGCCCTCTCTAAGCAGTTTATAGAATCATCATATTGCCCCCAACAATCTGAGTCCTCATTTTACTGACCTTGGACAGATGGAAAGCCGAGTCAAACTTGAGCCAGTGAGAATTGAACTGCTGAATTGCTGGCAGCTGGCAAACAGCAGGATTAACCTGTAATACTATATTCTAACTACTGCATCACCATGGCTCTTACTATGACAGTTATAATGGTCTATTTATCTAAATATTATTTTTCTTATATGGCTTTTATTTTTTACTTTCCTTGTTTAATAAAACTGCTTATCTACCTTTATTCTCATTCTTGGGATTTTTTTGGGGGGTGTGTGTGTGTCATAGAAGTTACATATTGCATAAAAGTTACATATTGTCAAACATTCTTAAGTTACCATCATTCTAATTCTAGCTTTTAACATAAAAGGATTTATCAGTATTCCCTTATTATTTATCATTAAAAACATTTTATAGTTTGACTTGAGCTTTTCAAACATTATATATGTGGCTTGAAGCAGAAGGCACCAGCCTGAAGATGGTGAGTGGGATCTCGCCAAAATGTTCAGAGATTCTGAAACTTACATGGGAAAATACCCGAATAAACCTAGACCTACATACCTACACCCATGAAAATCTATGAAAACACACACACACACACACA
>JAEANM010006686.1:0-18380 GCA_017656035.1 Myanophis thanlyinensis | reverse complement strand
CTCTCCTTCCCTCTCTCTCTCCTTTCTCCTCTATACTTCCCTCTTCCTCTGCTTCTTACTGGAACACAATTCAAGCGCTTAACAACCAGTTTGCAATTATGACCAATTGCAATCACTAAATTTTTTTATCTATAGTAATACTTTAAAAATTCTAGTGGGCTAAGAATAACTTTCTTAGAAGCAGAAGATTATGGTCCAGGGAAGGCAATCCACAGGATAATACTTAGTGCATAACTGGATACTTGAGCGACAAAAACAAGAGAAATGGCATTACCTACACTATACAGCCATATGTTTTACAGTTCTGCTTTACAGAAGTTTTACTAAAGGTTTGCCAAGATCCTTCATTAGCAAGAGGTATATAAATGAAAGGAGTTGCAATTTATTTCAATAAAACTTGTAAAGAATTTAAATCTGTTTGTTTGATTTAAAAGAATTCAAATAATATTTAAATTCCAGTCTTCGGTGAATATAATAGTTTTGACAAACTGAAATTTCAGGAAAGGAAAAATTTGTATTTCTAAACCTGAATATAGATTTAGCAAAACCTTTAACTCGTACAATTTCAAACTGTAAAAAATTGTAGTTTAATACTAATACGATATTGTCTCAAAATTCAACTTTAAGAGCAGTTGAACCATTCAATCTTAATAGTTATCTTTGGATATCTATAAACATTTGTGAGTGAGCCAATTATTACTTCTTACATTAAGCTGAATTCCTGGTTCACTGAGAAGAGAGTTCCCTCTGTAAAGTCTTTGGGTGAATTGACCAGAGGTTCATACAGTAAAACTTGACGTTTCAACTTTGGAAATGCTACAAGAGACTGTAAATTAGGGGAGAGAGAAAAGAAGAAATGAAAATCAGATCTTAGATCAAATATAAAGATCAAATTGTCATGCCTTCATTGACAAAATCCTTTTAATTTCATAAGCAAAAGCAAAATAAGCAAAGTTTTAGTTATCTTAATTAAATGCTAAAGAAAAGCCTTAGGTATTACATTTGATCATTCTGAAATACAACCTGAAAATAACCTGATATCAGCACGCCATTTTAGACTAATCAAAATATCAACATAAAAATTCATACATTAGCAAAAAGCCATAACAAAATATGTAACTTCTCGTAATATACTTCACAAAGCTGTAACTGATATGAAAACAAGATAAATTAAGGATTAAGAGAAATTGAAAATATTGATCTATCAGTGTGAATATGAATAAGTACAGCATCTTATAATTTGATCTATAATTTAATTATTGCAATGAATTGACAAAATATTCACATAGAAATGAAAAACACTTTATGGAAACTATTGGGTGAAAGATGCATTTATCCAAGCTTTTAAGAAAATTATTCTGAAAGACTTATCTGAACTGAATGCAGAATCAATGCAACAGAGGCATACTTTTTAAAGAATAAGAGTGCAAAGAAATGATAAATAAGGCAGAACATATATTTTATTTATTGAAAAAAAAAACCATTTCTATTCCAGGCAACTCTAGAGAAAAAATATGTGGAAAACTACTGTCCAAGAATCTAAAGAGTATGCTGATATAATAGATACTTTAAAAGCATTTTGGTAAGATGTTCCAAATATTTATCAGCTTGTTAAATATGCTTTTAAAAGATTGTTATATAAGTTACTCATGCAGTCTTTTAAAGATATGATTAGGTTTGGCATTCTTTTGTACTTTAGACAGACAAATGCAATAAAAGAGCACACGCCGTATTTTCAGCTTTTTCTTTTGAAGAGTTTGCCAGTTGCTTCTACATAAGCAACCAGAAAGTAGCAATACAGAAATGCTAGTTTGGGCTGAGAGCCAGTTTGGTATAATGGATAAGGCAAGAGATCATGAGTTCTAGTCCTGCTTTAGCTATAAAGTCAACTGGGTGATCTTGAACCAGTCATTCTCTCTCAGTCCTAGGAAGCAGACAATTGGCAAACCAACGGCTAGATGACACTACTTTTACATGGACACATGACCGACTGCATAATTCCATGCCAGGAATGTTTATTCAGCTTGGAGAGAAACCTTGAGCAGAATATTAGAGCGTTCTGTTGTGGGCCTTTAGGATAACAAGTTTTTGTAGACAATGCAAACCTGAAGAACAGGGCTAATACTTTAGAGCAGGGGTCTCCAATGTTGGCAACTTTAAGACTTGTGGACTTTCAGTTGAAGTCCACAAGTCTTAAAGCTGCCAACGCTGGAGACCCCCTCCTTTACAGGACAAAGAAAAGATTATTAAAACATCTAGCCATGCTTGTGCAATGGGCTTAAATGCAGAGGATATAATTTTAACAGGCAGAAACATAAAGTTCTTCAGTTAGGTAGACCAATGAAGATGCATGTATAATATGAAGGAAACTGATTTCATAGCATGGAAAAAGAACCTAAGTATTCTTATAGACTAAACATGACTGCATAACAAAATCAGTCCTGATCAAAGGAAGTTAATATTGCTTTTCTGGTCAGGTCCCATTTAAAGTAATACAGTCGTTCAGAACCTGATAGCCATGCAGTAACAAGCCAAACCAAGGAAAATAGTAGCTTTTTTGAAAAATGTAAATTACAAATCGAGATAAGAATGCAATAATTTATATAACGGATAATGAGCTTCCCATCTTTCCTTCCTAGGAGTCATAGTTCAAAGGTAGATTTTATTTTATTTTAAAAGTAGAAAAGATTAAGGCTTGTTCTTCGTTTCCCACATTAATATGCATGTTCTCATAATGCTATTATGATTAAAGAGCTGAAGACTTACCCACAAAGTTCTCCTAAGCTCAGCATCTGGAAGTTCTGTCGCTAGTTTAAGGTTTTCAAAGCTAATTTTTTCTCGGGGTCTTTGATTCCATGCAAAAAGCACAGCCAATTGAAATGTAGTAACCTCCAAGTCATATTGGCCAACTTCATTCTTGAAAGTTATCTATTAATGACCAAAAATTAGCAAGTGAGCTTAAATACACCCAGGGTTCCAAAACCAAACAGAAATGCAAAATGCAAGGAAGTGACACGGGCATACTTACAATTCCATTTGACATTAAATGATGCCAGTGAAGCTTCCTGCCACTGTGGTTCTTTTTGTAGAATTCTTCAACCTCGGGGATAAGATCTTCTAATTCCGTTGGCAGTGATACAAAAACTTTTTCAGAACTTCTGGACCAAGCCCCAGCATTTAAAATTTTAATATTCACAGAATCAGCTGTATGCAAAATAAAAACAGAAAGCTCAGCCAAGTAACACTAAAACTATCAACCAATATATGAACAGAGTCAAAGAAATGGAGTGCGCAATTTTGTGCATTACAGTGATCCAATATGGATTTGTTAATGATAAAAAGGAGGATAAACAAATATAAATAATCTTGGCTTTCTATAACACTGAGAATTTTAAAAAGTAACAAGTATAAAACGTACCTGGCAGGGCTAGTTTATTATTTTTGTGCATTTCCTTAAAGGACTGGTTGAGATCTTCAGATACCTTAATATCCTGAAACATCCTTGCCAATTTATTTACATAATCTGCTGGCATACCTACTTCCTGCACAGAGAGAGGATTGAAGCAATAACTATATGATTTAAATACAGTAAATACTTACTACTGATCTTTTTACTTAACTATCAGGGCCACGCAAAATCATTTAAAAGTCTCTTTGCAAAACAAGTGAACCCCTTCAAACCCACCTCTTGAACCATAACAAAGCCCAAGTGGTTTTGTACAGCTCTGAGTAGGTATTACAACTACCAATATTCACATACTAACATAACAAAAGAACAATCCATTTCCCACATAAAATGTACTAAACTGGAAAAGAAATTATGCAGTTCTTCACTACATTCATGCAACAAAGGCTGGATTCAAATCACAGACCAACTACCGCTTTTTCCTGAAAATAAGACCCTGTCTTATATGTTTTTTGCCACCATAAAAGGCACCACGTCTTATTTCCAGGAAAGGGGAAGGATGCCATCCATTGATTCACCTCACTTGCGTGCATCGCCCCTGGCCTCGTTTTCACTGTCAGAGGCCTTCAGGAACTTCTTATGCAGCCTGCCAAAGCTAGCAAGGCTTTCCTGAAGGCCTCTGCAGCCAATAACAGAGCTCTGGATCGACCTGAAGCTCTGTGATCGGCTGCAGAGGCCTTCAGGAAAGTCTTGCTGGACTTGTTGGCTGTAGAAGAAATGGGCCGGCAAGGCAGGTGTTGGGGTGTGCAAGACCTGGCTGCAATTGTGAGAAAGTAAGTAATAGGGCAGCTCCACCCCACCCATCCCCACCCTAGCTTTTTACCTGTGCACCCTGGAATAGGGTGGTGGTGGTGGTGATGATGATGTTTTAATTAGGGCTTGTGAGTAGGGCTTATTTTGGGCACGTGTAAAAGTCAGACTAGGAGTTACTTTCGTGATAGGTCGTATTTTTGGGAAAACATAGTAGCTATTTTGTCTATATAAATCTTTGTTAAATCCTTGTTAGGACCTTAACAGACACAGTTCTAAGTTCAATTTTTATTTTAAAAAATTGAACAATCTACTTGCTAACATTAACCTAAAGACCAAGCCACAGAAAATTTAAGATTCAATAATTCACAGTATGTGTGATTTTAAATTCAAAGCTATGCTTTCTAAAGAAAAGAGTAGGCAACAGAATTGATAAACTTACTCGCAGCCATTCAACCATGTTCTCTTCTATTTCGCTGTCTGCTGATATATCCAATATAAGACGCCTTGTTAAATGAGCTTTGTGGTATCTCATAAAAACATCTTTGTTCTGTACATACTTGAGTACCAATAGCTGTTTTTAAAAAGCATTATATATATTTTTATGGTTGCTATTAGTATTTATTCCTATTGCAGAAAAGCATTTTCAAAATACATTTTATCAGGAATAATATATTCCTATATTAATTCCACCCTTCAAAAATTCGTACATGTATTAGCATATTCAATCACCATGGAACAAAATATATCATCACTTCATTTACATTGATGCATCCATATTACTGCATTCTGATCATATTTATAAAGCAAAAATATGTTTGTGATCAAAAGGTAGTATACAATAGCCACTGCTTAAAATGTTTGGATGTGAACAATCCCAAAATGAAACAAAACTGCTAGTTGCCGATAAAGATTGTGATCACTAATCAGTGATAGGAAATGTTCTGAGGTGCAAATTAGTTTACATTAATATACTGAAACTCCACCGGTTTGATAGTACCAAACACCGACTATGACTAAGTCACCTTTAATTAAAAATCTATATAGGATCTGATTTCAAAAAGATTTAAATATAACAAACTTTATTGTCTCACATTTTAAAAAGAGCATAGCTTTAAATAAAATATGTTAAGATAGTTTCTCTACAAAAACAATTTTGAAAGATGGCCATTCGCTAAAGCATCTTTCTAACCTAGAGCGTGCAATATCCTAAGATGAAATTTAATTTTAGATACAGCAGACTTCCTCTCTCCCTTTTTCCTCTCTCTTCAGGGAGGAACAGAATGTCAACAATATCAAGAACAAAGAAATATTACTTCTTTATAAATTTACTTTTGAAGTAAAGTTTGGCAACAACTAATGGATTGGAAGTTTCATATAAATCCAATGAAGATTACAAAAATAAATCCACGGTCTTAAACTTAGTTCTTAGGGGAATATCACACACTCAATAGAACCTTTGAGTGCTCAAGTATAGGATTGTATTATTATTGATATATAACCATTAGCTGTATTATGGATGACACCTTGTTCTCATAAGCAACTATTTTAAGGACTAAATCAACATGCCACTGCATTCTAATCATAACTGACCTCTCACTAATTCGGATTTAGAGAAACGTTCTGATAGTTTTGAGAGTATTTATTTATTTTATTTATTAATTTAATTTATATACCGCCTCTCTCCCAAAGGGATTCGGGGCAGTGTACAGCCATTAAAAAAACCCACATATAATTAAAAAAATCAATTAAAATAATTAGATTATGGCCAATCAATTAAAATACAGTTAAAAAATTTAAAACTCCATTTAGACAAAAATCCCATTACTTTAAAAATCAATTAGATATCGTTTAAAATTCAATTAAAATTAATTTTAACCCTCAGGTATCAGGCCAGGCCAGGCCGGCTCGTTGAAATAGATGGGTTTTCAGGGCGCGTCGGAAAGCCCGGAGATCCCGAAGTAGAAAGGTAGAAAGACATTGAGGAGAAATTACCCAATCTTCACATTTATTTCTCTCAAATAAAAAACAAGAAACAAATAAACAAACAAAGAACATACCACTTCTTTAAGTTTTGCTTCAATTTCTTCAGAGGTTAATTTTTTGCTTAGTGGCGTTTTTCTTAATAACATATCACAATAATTTGCAAGTAACTCTGGGCACTTGGACTCTGGTTGTGTCTTCAATCCAACACTAAGGAAAAATAGTAGCCAAAGGTTATACAAAATCACTAAGATTGGTTTCATGTCATTATACAAATTCATACTTTTATGAATAAATAAGGGGAAATGCCTTATGTAAAAACAATAAATATTTTACATGTTTGCATTGTATAAATTTATTTCTTTTATCTCAAAGTGACTATATTATTTTTTACATATAATTTAAAAATATAAAATAAAATATATAGGGGAAGCTACAGAAAAGCAGTTCAATATGCATGAGAAATGAAAACTTAAAATATTGTAAGATCCTGAAGGAATTATCAACAGATTTTCTATGCTATTACTGATTCAAAATCATAACCATAGTTCTAAGCGAATAAGCAATAATGTGTAGAAACATTTCTTGTTATATATAACCTTTAAATGTTACCAGTAATGGGCTGTGGAAATGCATTAAACTAGAACAATAATGGGTTTTGGCTGTTTTTTAGGAGTATGCCTATTTAATAGTGGTATCTGAGATTTAGTACTATGTGCATGTTTCTGTGCACCTTTTTTCAAAGTTTGAAGATTGTCCAGGTTAAAAATAAATATATTTAAGCATTACAGAAAACAAGGAAAATGCTAAATATCCATTCAAAATGTAAACAAAAAGTAAATTCTGTTATTGTCAAATACTCATTCAGATTACCTACCCCTTCTGTTTCAATGGCAATTCTAGTTTAAATATTGTAGCATCGTTTACAACTGCTTTATATGCCTAAAATAAAAATAAGGCATTCAATACAGGCATTCAATCTGCTTTTTTTTCAAACCAAAGTATGTTCTTAAAAACAAAAATATATTAATTTTAAAACAATCACTCTTCTTAAGAACAAAATTCCTATATCACATTGGGAAAATAGCCAAAGCACAGAAAATATCCCAAAGATTCACTACTTTCAGGGGAAGTTTGAAGGTTACTGTTGCTTCAAATTTCTGCTCATGAGAAAGGGGGAAAGGACCCAGAAGGAATGAAGGGGACATGGATGTTAAGTCTGCAGGATGCTACTACACCAAATTAGCCCACAGCTTCAGATGTTTATCTGTATCTTGTTACCCTGCTGGAATCTATTTTTTATTTCTAGCGCTTCAAGGTGAAATAAAGTAAAATATACAGTGATACTATTATTTCTGTGATCCTTGGCAAAAATGTCTCAGTGGGACTCCCTGACGATGTCTTATCCATGTACTAACAAGGTCTGTTTCTACTTAACTTCCTAGCTGGGGGAAAGTTGGCCATATCTTACCCCTGGAAAGCAACTTTACTTTTATTCAGTTTGTAAACAACCAATATTCCAAAATGATCTTTGTAAGTACTGTTGCCAGAATAGGAGGCATTACATTTCATTATTATTTTCAGACATTCCCTCTAGCCTTTTTTTAAAATGTTACTTCTGGGTTGTAGGGTATAATGTTATATTAGAGGCATTTGCTCACTTTTTGTGAAATTTGTTACAGTTTTTAATTCTACCCTGTGATTATTTGAGAACTCTCTAATTAGTAATTTTTATGAACTGATGATTCTTATTATTAAAACAAGATTACAAGTACAGCAATGCAAATATATAAATAAAATCTCGCAGTTATCTTAATACTTAAATCTCTACAGAAAGCCCAATTTCTAGTAATTTACTAGCATAATGCGACTTTCATAAACATCTTGACTAGTGCTTACTTAAAATATTTGTATGTCACTTTCTGTTTTAAAAAACAAAAAACTTATAAACATGTATTATCAAAAAATGAAGCAAGAACCAACTGGTAACTTACTTTATCTCTGGCAGTAAGAAATCTTGGATCATCTTGGAAAGCTTCTTTAACTAATTTGCTAAATCTATTAAACAGTGTAAGCAATTGTTCTACATATTTTTCAGAATCCTAAAATTGAAAAGCAAAACAAAGTATAAAATGCCAATCCTGTGAGAAAAAAATAGCAAACAATCAACTGAAATCTTTCTCCCTCCCTCCCTTTTTCAACTGCGTTTCTGATATTGCAGTCATGAGCCCATGAATACTACAAGTGCTCTTCTTGTGACCTAGTAGTTTATATCTGAGAAAAATCACAGAAAAGTTACTAGCTGCCAACCCAATAAGGACATCCTCCCACTTGTGTTCTTTAGCCATATTCCACATGGCATCAACGTCAACCAAGATCACTGTACCAGATTACCCAATTCAAATTGCCACTTATCCAGATTTAGAACAGAACACCCAAACATACCTAAAAGTCATAGGGCAGGGGCGTCAAACTCATGGCCGAAGGTCCCCGGGATGCTTAGATCTGGCCATGGTTCTCTGCCGGCAAAAACAGAGCTCGCACGGCCTGTGTGTGGGCCTCCCTGGTTCCATTTTTGCTGAGGCTGTCGTAGCCAGAAACAGAGCTCGCAAGGGCTGCATGCGCCCTCCTGGGCTCCATTTTCACTGGCAGATGGTTGCAGGAGGCCATTGTAGCCAGAAACGGAGCTTGTTTTCGCTGGCAGTGTGCTCAGGCCACCATAGGTACCCCCAACACAAGTGATGTTGAACTGGCCACATCAAGCTGGTCACGCCCACCCTGGCCCCCCACGGTCAAACACAACTCTGATGGGGCCTCAATAAAATCGAATTTGACACTCTGTTTATAGGGTGTTATAAGATACCACAATAGTGTTAACAGTTTTTGTTGACTCTTTGATAGCCTGAATGTTAAGCAAAATTTGTGTGGGGGGTAAGGAAAAGGTTTTTGCTTTAACTTCATTAAATTAGCTGCACTAGCTGTGAAGATTTCTGACTAAACAGCTGTCAGAACAGAACATCTATGATGGCAAATTAAAAATAAAAATGATGCCTCAGTCCATAGAATAAATTGATTACCTCATCAGCTTTTTGACCTGTCTCTTTTTATCAATAGAAAAAAAATCCTAAGAAGTTGCCACAAAAATATGTTTCTTGGAGAAAAGTCCTGATTCATTACATTCCACCTTTAACTATCTATTTCAGCCATCTGATGTTCTATTTAATTCAGATATGATAATAGTTTTGTAGAACAAATAGTAAAAAAAATCACAAGGTTGCTCTTCCTTTATGGGTGGCAATACTCTGATGTTTGTTGAATCACTAGATGAAGCTGCCAACTGGCTGGCTTCATAGTAGTAACATCTAAGCAAAGGAACGGAGAGCACTGTAAGGCATTACATCCAATCTTCACTTCGATGACTATGTTCCAATTGTTAGCTTGGCTTACTCCTGCAAGCAAAGATGCTTTTAAGTGATAGATAGTTTAAAAAAAATCACAAATAGAACAAAATATTTCAAAACCAGGATTCTTGCTTGTTGCTCTCAAGCCAAAGAAATAAAATTGGCTGCTTTCCAATATGAGCGTCTTGTTCAGATAATCTAGCTTCCAAACCATAGATGAAATCCTTTGCGATTCTGCATTCTAATTTTTAAAGACATCGTAGTACTCTCCTATTTAATTTAGTGGACTTTATCATTCCTTTTTTCATATTAATTTCAGCAATATAAGATTTTATTTTGCCAAACATTCTTGGTATTTCTAGCAAACATTCTAAGAGGAGATAAGGGATAAAAATAGAAAATGCTCACTTACAGTAGTAATAGTTTCAGCAGCTGCTACCATATCTGCTAATCCAGCATTAACAATATGCTCTTCTAAATCTTTTAACATAGGCTCTATTCCATTAGGAACTTTATCCATCAAAGAAAACATTAAATGTAATTCTGAAGACAAAACATATTGAAGAGTCACAGGTCAAATCCATAGTAATAATTCATTTGTCCATCTTTCTTTTTTTTATATACTACTATTGTTTACTGTCAAATATAAGCCATTCAAGAAGATTTGTAAAAGTGTTCACTGTTGACAAAAATACTATATAAAAAGTCCCTAGCAATGAATTTGACTTAAAGAACAGTTTCTCTTTAAAGAATGATTTCATGTTGTCCCAACTTTCTAATGAACTTGACAAACTACTGAAAGAATTTCTAGGAAGTCTTATTTGAAATTAAATAGTGACCTTGTTCCAAGCTTCTGGTTCCTGCAATTCCTAATTACCAAACTGAGAGCTTGGTTTGAAAATCATGCTCTTGTCCTTCAACCAATTTCCTCTTTTTTCCCCCAGTGTAATACTTTCATCACTGCAATATATATAAAAAATACAAACTGCAATCCTTAGAAACTAGCCATTACATACATACATACAGACAGACAAACAGACAGATAGACAACTTATAGTTTCCCAAGGACTATTTTTACTCTATTGTTTGTAATATAGGAACAAAAGAATCTTCTGGCATTTTAATGGCACCTATATTTGTTACTCTATAAAGGTTTATAAATTACAGTCCACCTCATCTGAATATAGGCCTGAAGAAAATACAAATAGACTCACATGAACACAAATAGTAAATGGAAAGTGAGAAATTATAAAAGGAATAAAAATGGTAAAGAGATAGTGATCATAAACAGTGGTTAGAAGTGATATAGACATTCTTATATTACACACTAAGAAAATTTGATATTCAGCCAATTTCTGAGAAATGGACTGCTGAGCAGACACAACACAGTTTTTCAGGAAAGAAGAGGACCAAGGTTTCTTATTAAATACCATCTCTGTAGTAATCAATTAAACATAATTGAATGTATATCCATCTTTCAGAACTACAGTATATTCCAGACACCTAGTAAAGCAGACTCCTCAAAACCTTATGCACTAATAAATTGTTACGGGATATGTTATTTGCTGAAGATAATATACTTAATTTTTGTAAAGAGAATTTAGAGAGAGAACAGGGGCTAAGGCGAAGAAGAAAAATTACTTTGCCGATTCGAAAAATTGAATTCAAAAGATTAACTGCTGGATTTTTTTCTCTGGTTAACAGAGAATTGCCCTGATTGGTGATCAATTTCACTATCAATTTCACTAGTTGATATTTGGGAAAGGAAGCAATAAGCCCAGAAGAACCCAGCAGCTATAGCACTAGTTCAAGGAAACTATATACATTCTTGAAGATTTAGTTCAAATAATTTAACTGGGAGTCATCATTGTTTCTCAAGGATAAATCAGCTTAATTCTGACAATATTATAATTAGTATGGGAGAGCAACCAGAAACACAGTTCCCAGCCCATCTTTTAAAAAGTCATTCATAGGAAGATAATCAAAGAGCTGGCTTTTTCAACAAATTCATTGCGGATTGTTATTTATCTATGCTAGGTATAAATGTAAGACAAGTCACATTTAAATCATTTGGATTAGGAAGCAGACACAATGCTCATAACATGGGACTATGCAAAGAATTTTGAAGAGTGGATTAGATCCTCTCCAAGCTGCTTCGAAGTCTGTCCTGGCAGCTTGTGCATTCATGTGTGTGCACAGATGCTTTATGGGTAGAGCTACGCACGAAGACAGGACAAACAGCCTTCAAAGCAGATATATGAGCCTTCCAAACAATGTGGCTGCTTTAATGCTTGAAGGACTACTCTGCAAAGCATTAGTGCAACCGCTTTGCACAGCCCTGTTTATTATATCCAATTACCTTCACAGGAATGTTTAATGGCTTACTGTTCAAGACAAGCTTCAGAGAGAGAACAAACTATGTGGGAAATGCTGCTTTATGCACCAACTTCCTGTCACCTTTTATAGGACTATGCAATGAAGGCTATTTGGGTCACCAAGCTGTCTTTATCGTTGCCACTTCCCATAAAATTTCACTCCCCTTGAGAGCCGAAAGCAATATATTTGCATAAGGTATAATATCTTACTATATTCAGCCCTGGATGAATGCCAAGCAATTGCTATCAGGATAGGGAGCCAGACTTATTTTTAAAGTCAGATGCCAAGCCTAGCTTACACTCTGGAAATGAGAAATGCACTCTGAACTAACAGCAACTGTTTCAAATCAGGAACAGCTTTCAATATTCTTATTACATAGACTACCCTGTGTAATCACAGGGTATATTTATGGACTGTAACATAAACATTTGGTTTCTCTAATTCACTTTTCCCAAATTTTGTAATTGGCTCACTCTGTTTAAAAAAAAAAAGGAAAGTAATATGAAGGAAAGGGCTTCAAGACAAGCCCTGGAGATGCATAGCTTAATAGGATTCCTAGGGCTTAAAGACATACTTGTATATTTAAACAGCAAATTCTTTGTAATCCTGAAAGGCTGATTAAAATTATAGAGTTGGAAGAGGCCATTTAGGCTACCAGATCTACCCTTGTGCTCAAGATAGGAAACTAATATATTTAAATAAAGAGAGAAAATATATAATAGAGTAGTATAAAGGCTTTAGAAGGGAATTGTATTCCCAGATGTTACTAGAGTAACTCATGTTCAAGAACAAGAATAGACAAAGAATTGCATTAAACAGATATGTGATAAAAGAGATGATTTGGACTAGGAACATGTCTACTGAATCCTTATTTCACTAGTAAGAGCAATGAGTGTCCAGACTCATCTATTTTATCTACCAATTTTAAAGATCAAGTGTTCTAACATCTTAGAAGAAGGGCAGAGTATAAGTAATGACAAAAATGAAAATGGCATTGCATTATAAATTAACATATGTAACCAAAATTGTATAGGACAGAGAATAACTTTTAACTGTATTGCAATATTTTCCCTTAGGTCCCTAATAACAAAAGAATTATAATCCATTTTTACTCCAACTATCTGTAGGGACCAATGGAGGACACACATTTCTCTTACTTTCACAGCTTCACTTACTTTCCGTTTCATTGCGTTTGATCATGCCTTGGCATTCAGCTAAAATTGTCTCTTTAAAGGAGGTCACCAAAGCATTCACACAGCACTCCATAAGCTGGAGAGAAAAAAAGATTAATGGTCAAATGTACAGAGAATGCTACTGTTACAATACATCTGCATGGAATGGGGAAGTTTATGCTGTTATTACAAAGCAATGAGTCTAGCCTCTTCTCCCACCCAAGATGTATATAACATATAAAAAGGGAAATGGCAAACATCATGGAGAAGAATTAAAATACTATTAATAATATATCTGCATAGGTAAATAAAATAGTGATTCTTAAGCTTCTGAGATCTGAAGGAGACTACAAAAATCTTAGCAGGCAAGACAACACAAGTGGCATCAAAATTCTGGTATCTAAGTCAGCAGATCAAGCAAGCAAAATAATGTACTTCCTGATTTTCCAAAACTGGTAGTTTCCTAATATGTTTAATATCCAGTATGTCCTAGAATGCACCATGCTAGGAGAGGGTATCACATACTGTTATACATTTATAAGTATAAAAGTCTTTAGTATACTACGGAATTCTTAGTGCTCTCTGAACTTGGTTATTTGCTTGCAGATGGTTATCCAACTAGATAACAATAAATCAGGGCAAGCTTATTATTTTACTAGTAGTATATTAATCTTTATTATGATGGTCACACCTTTTCATATTTATAAATCAATCAATGCAGAGCATTGTTTTTTTAAAAGAACAATTCCAACCAACACAAATTTGCTCATAGTTATGAAACAGCAACTGTATGTTTACATTTTTAGAAACAGAAGAATCTACTTGGAAATAGCAATAATTATCTTGCATCAACTTCTGCAATAGAGAACTATCTTTGACCTTATGGAACGTCTGTTTTTAATTGCACAATATATGTTACTATGCAATCCATAACTAAACTTAAAAAAACCAAGGTGGAGTATTTTCAGTAGTAGTGATTTAATTTACTAAACCTTTTAGCATATTAATTCTTGGTATTATTAAAATAATACTTACTGCTTCTACAGAGTTACATTCACGCCTTGTTTCTAAATATCGCAGTGCTCTTTTTTCTTCTTCCTTTAATTTAGCATCTGCCTGTGCAGAAACAGAACATCATCACTTCAAATATTAATTTGTAACCAACAGACTTCTTCAAAAGAACACCTTCTCACTTACATATTTCATATAATTCTGCACACCATTCTGCTGCAAATACGAAGGGGCTTGAGTTCTATAAAATCTCTCTGTTGAATCTAGGTATGCTTTTTCAAAATTATCCCGATAAATCTGGAGTTTATCATCAGGATTAGAACACAAATTAACTGTAACAAGAAATATCAAATGAAAGTATAATTAATTGAAATATAATTAATCTTCTTACCACAATGACAACAGGAGTTGTATAAACTATAATAATTTGAATATAAAATTATTACTTGTCAAAATGATTCTCAAGCAATTATATATATATATATAATAAAATAATAATAAAATTTGGGGAATAATAAAATCTATTTTGGGAAGGCTGTTGTTAATGTTTTAAACTTAGAAGGTAAGCTGAAAGTTTTTGGACTGACTACATTACATTCATAGCTACCATCTTAAATTAATTCATATTCCCAGACTATGGGTTTTGATTTATTTTTACTTCCATTTTGTACTTTCTTCCTATGCAAAAAGCAATAATGTGGTATTTTTCAAAAAAAAATTCCATTGAGGTATTTGATGTAAATAAACCCTTATGTACCAGATGAGAAAAGACAAAAGTTGAAGAATGTGAAAAACCCAGTGGTTTTGTGGTCATTTAAACTTTACATGGAGACTTAAAGTTCTAACTTGGCATGGCAGTATTAAGAAAATTAATTTACTGAACTTTTACTGCAATGAATTTAGGTCATTGCAGTAAAAGTTCAGTAAATTAATTTTCTTAATACTGCCATCTGCACCCCCACACCCACTTGTACGTATTACTCCAAGCACTTCTAAAAAAAATTTAAAGATACTTATTTTCATGTTAAGTATACTTGTCAGCAATCTTTTTACAAGTGTAAGCCTACTGGAAGAATGCTAGAATAATTTTCATATAAAATGTAATAATCTTACATAACAAGCCGTACCATAAGATTCTCTAACACCAATGACAAGCTGAGAGTCAAATGCTTCTCCTAAACGTTCAGCATGGACCAACTTCATTGCACTGTCTTGAAGGCGAGTTTTTATGTTTGAAAATATGGACTCATTCCAGGTATCTAGCATGAGCTAAAAACACAACAATAATTAAATAGCAAATATGATGGACCAATTTTTTAAAACACAAAACGTAACTTTTATTTTATTTTTAGATTTAAAGAATCTGGCAGATTTAAAATAAATATTCATCTCTCAACCAGAAGGGAAAGAGGAAAAAAATGATTTTTTTTTTAAAAAGCATTCTATGGCTATGAGGCCTATATTTCAATAATTTAAAACTGAGTCTGCATTTATAAGCAGAAGGCACAATTAGTATTCAGTTACCCTGGAGGTGAAAACTGGTTAAAACTACTCATTTCTGAAAACAAAAAAAGCTGTGAGTTTGAAATTTGCCCTTGCCATAGATAACATTCAAAAGCACTAAAAATAGGTTGCAGTCTTTATATCAGCCAACAGCAGCAACTTTAACTTTTCCCATCTCCTACTTTTACTTTTAAAAAAAAAATCCACATGAAGAAGAATTCTGGAGGAATCAAACTCTGCTTATTCTTTAGTCCTATCTCATTGATTCCCCCAAAGAGGTACAGTTATTTTATTCTTCACCAGGAAGCAAGGCTATACAATGACACCCAGCACTTACCTTCCGTACAATACTGTCTTCTACACTGGATTTTTTATTGCTGCCTTGTTTACCCATGAGAGTAATCTCCAACTGACAAAATGGCTTGGGTAAGATATCACATTGTGTGAAGAATTTACGCCATTCTACAATATAGGCTTTCAGTAATGCAGTGTCATCTTGGTGGCTCAGCACTCTCTGAAAGAAAAAATTTACAAAGACTTTCCACTTCATCAACAAACAGACATTACGCTCCCACTCATTTCATTTTCGATATTAAGGTTTAACTTCGTCATACGTGTGTGTGTGTGTGTGTGCGCTTAACTATATTTACTCCCAGTGCATCTGAATAGAATAGTTTTAACCAATCAAAATGCATGCATTTAATAATATGATATTTTCAGATTGCTTTCGAAACAGGTAACAATCTGAGGACTCAGATTTTTGGGGGCAATATGCTGACTCTGTAAACTGCTTAGAGAGGGCTGGAAAGCACTGTGAAGCGGTATATAAGTGCTATTGTTAGTGCTATAAATGAACTGAGAATGGGAATCAAAATGTGCAATGAGCAAGCTCAACATCAATGAAGAAGATACAATATAAAATGTGGCTCTGTAATATTTGAGTTTTAAAATGAGATTTTATTGACATAGAAGAATTATCAAGAGTTCTTCAGAAAAATAGAGGTACGCAATTTCCCATGCAAAACACTCATATAACACAACTGAATGTTCAGTTCAGAGGTTAGTCTTAATTGTATTTTGGAGGCTTAGACTCAAACTAACATGTATAGGGTGATGGCAGTATATGTTTGCTGTTGATATATATGAAATATATATGGAATATATATGGAAGCTAATTTAAGTATACATGTATAGATTAAATTATCCATACTTAATTCCTGTTATTTTAATTGCACTCTAATTAATCAAGACAAACATTTATAATGATTTTAGTGACTAATTTGGTTTGAATCCAAACTACAGTTCAAATGTTACAGTACTGAGTTTTTCTGTGCATAATGCACAGTATCCTACCAGGAGGCATTTGAATGAGGTGTTTTGAGTTCTTAAATTGAAGGTGGATGTTAAATTTAACAAAAATATCATATTATTTAAAAAATACTTGCTAATTATGTTTAACTTACTGCTTGTGCTTGCTTAATAAAATCAAGGATATCTTCTTTCAAGGCCTGATGTATTTTTGCTGGGCCTTTATCATCCCACAAACAAACTCCATGGACATCTCTAGAAAACATGCAAATTCAAATCAAGTTAAAATAACTTCTCAATTTATTTTATGTATTGTATAATAAATTGCTTATGTGGGCACCAAAAATGTACAGATCTCGTCTCCAAAATCTAACTAAATGAAATGCCAACAACACTATGCTGATCATAACTAAAGGTAGGGGAAAGGAGAAAACAATATTATCTTCTTGAAATATAATATATGTTAGAATAAATGAATATGTAAATTCATTATTAATTCTTGAAAGGTTAATTAATTAAAGAAGCAATCAGATTCTCATATCTTTCATTTGGAGATAAAAACTCAACCAGCATAAACCAAAGTTCTTATGTCAATTAAAGCTAGATACAAAAGGTAATATCCTGTATCAGTGGTGGTGAACCTTTTATTTACCAAGTGCCGAAAAGTATGTGCTTTGCGCGTGCCATCCTCACTTGCATGTGGCTCCTCCACATGCGCTGCATGTGCAACCGCACCACCTGAGCATGTATGCAGCTTTTGCATGTGCAATGCATGCGCACTGCACGCAGGCACTCATGCATACATGAGAAATCACGTGTGCACAAGCAGGAGAGTTCCAAAGACCACCTGGATTTCCTACTTCAATCGTGCGCATGCACAGCGGAGGCCTGAAGAACAGCTGGGTCTCTGCAATCACGCATGCATGCATGCATGCGCAATTGCAGCTGGAGTTAAATTGGCCAACAGCTTGTGTGCCCTGCAAGATGGCTCTGCGTGCCACCTGTGGCACCCGTACCATAGGTTCGCCATCACAGTCCTATATGTTAATAGGCTGTCTTTTTTTCCTAGCTTATGCCTTTTAGTATATGATGCCTCGTCTTGATTGCTTTGGTTGTAAATGGAAGATCTTCAACAGCCCTTAATAATCAGCACAGACATATTTAAAACAAATTCCCGTGAGAGATCCAACAGTGTCTTCCTTTGAACAACTGCTCTGAAAGACACTGTAGAACAAAAAAATAAATATTTTTTCTATTCCAAGAAAAATTTCAGAAGTTAGTTTATTTATTTATTTATTAAATTTATATACCGCCCCCTCTCCCTAGGGACTCAGGGCGGTGTACAGCAAGTAAAAACACATAGACAAAATCTAAAAAAACCAGTTAAAATAATTAAATGAGCTGATAGTT
>JAEANM010006685.1:0-18380 GCA_017656035.1 Myanophis thanlyinensis | reverse complement strand
GGCAGGCAGGCAGAGACTATATCTAACAAGGTTAAAATGTCTAGAAAGAAATTACCTAGCTTCATACACACAGGAATTTACATAATCTAGAATCTGCCATATCATAGCAAGATTATACTCCCTCCCCTTTTTTCTTTTAAAGTACAGGACAGATCTCTAAATAACTTCTGTGTAGTATGCAGAGTGTTGACTCAGGCAAGCCATGTGTATTCATATGGGTCCTTTAATGAAACTTCACAAGGAAACTGCTTTGATATTCCGTTCTTGCCAATATTATTCAATTCAATTAAAACCATATTAATATTTTATGGGTACTTCAGTTTATAGCGTTGTCCAATAGATTTCTTTTTTAAAGGAATCCAATACCTGCTAAGAAGCCCTTTTCCAGCTTACTATATTTACATTCAAAGCTGTTTTCCAGAATATCTTGAATCAGATGTTTTTCTATGTAAATTAGGCTACTTTATACTGGCTAACCTGAATTGGAAAATTTTGAGTTAACATTGGAAAATATTCAATCCCCTCAAGCTATATTCTTTAAGTAAATACACTGATAAACATTCAATCTTCTATAATCACTAAACAAACCAAAAAGACCCTAATCATTTATGGTGAACAATTTCAAAATTTAAATAATTTGACATGTTCATTCACCTATCTTGCTTAGAAATTAATGGCTTCATTCATATAGTCGTTAAGACTGAAAACTGAAAAAGGTCTAATTTTAAAAATGCCTACTATACCTAATGTAATATTTGCAAATTTGCATTTTTTTTTCATTATTACTAATGAATGTACAAAAAGTGGAAAAATTAAACAGTGGAAAGTTTTCCACTCCACCTCATCGATTCAACCACATGTATCAAACATCTGAATCAAAACCCAAGGAAAATCCTTTAATTAGACTCAAATTCTCATAAATATAAATATTAGAAATATTGTTCTATGTTACAATGTCTAAAGTCATACCAACAGAAGAAATACAAGATGGTTTTATAATTTTAATTAAAGCAGAATTGGGATAAGCTTTGTTGACTTTTTTCCCTTCCTTGATAGGTTCCAAGCCACAAAAGAAGTTTGAAAGAAGAAAGAAACTGATTAAAAAGCAAACAAAAACATAATGTAAGGAAAAGGAGGGAAAAAATGCAACCAAGAATTTTAGCAACAAAGAGACAAAGACTAAAACAACTTTAAGAAGATTTTTTGTTTTGTTTTTTTAAATGAAACATTCTGCAATTAGTAGAGAGTGAACAAAAATGCTAGATATTAAATATTCCCTAAGCTTCCTTTGGCATGTACTGAAGGTATCGCCCTGCATTTTTACAAATATAAAATTGTCTTAAATTCCTATATTAAGTCTAAATTGAATCCAGAGAGATTATAGTCAGAGAGATTTCATGGATATTTTACTGACACAATCCAGCAAACATTCAAATATTAATAGTTATAAGATCTTCAAATATATATAGTTAAAGAAATGCCAAACACTTGTGGGGTATTTGGCTGAAATCCAATGGACATTTTATTTGTATTTGAATTAGATGCATTTTAATAGAATGGTAAAATGTGTTGTATTAGCAAATCATTTCAAATCTGGAAATATGTGATGGACCTAACATGCTTTCTAATCTCTTGAGTTTTAGAAAAGGCATTTCTAAATTAATGTCTGAAAAAACAGGAAGGTAAGTAGCTTTCTCATTTCTGTTTTTAAAAAGTAATTCACATTTGAATTGGTGGTCCACTTCATTCATGCAGATATATATATTTATTATTTAAAGGAATTTTTTAAAATTAAAAATTGAGGTTAGCCCTTCCTTGTTTTGCTTTCCAGAAACCAAGCTGTTTCAGAACTGAGTAACAAGATACCCAGATGTAATTGATCTACTGTAACTGATTTTATAGGTCTATAGGTTTATAAATTTATATAGTATTTGGATATTTTATTTTAAAAGCTATTATCCAGCAAAACTATCAGGATTCTGGTATTTACAGTTGGTAAAAGGTGTCCCCGTGGGTTTTGTCCTGCTAGTCGTGTCCAACTTTAGAGGTTGGTAGGCCATTAAGCCAAAGAGCCAGTATTGTCTGGAGATATTTCCACTGTCATGTGGAATTGAGATATTTCCACTTAGCATGACATCATGCTAAGAATATGGTGAAACACAGAATGCTGTTACCTTCCCGCATACTTATATGGGTCTATGAAAATTTGCTGTGGCCAACTTGTCATAGCCAACTTGCAACTGACCACACCCAACTCACCACAGCCAACTTGCCATGGCCACTTCACTGTGGGACAACTCGCCACAGCCAATTCACCACAGGACAACTCTCTGCAGGACAAGAGTTACACTAATATCAAAAAAAGGTTGGAATGGAATTATTAAAGAAAGGATACAAAAGGATGAAATGTGAATGGCAAAAATTAAAATATTATTAATTTATTTTAAATAATTAAATCGAATTATTAAATTGTTCCTCAGCAAGTTGGCCTATGGAGAGTTGGCCATGGTGAGTTGTTCAGTGGAGATTTGGCTGTAGTAAGTTGGCCATGGCAAGTTCGCTGCAGCGAGTTGGCTATGGTAAGTTGTTCCATTTTGTGCTTATATATGTTATCTATTCATCTACCTACATTTGCATGATTTCAAACTTGTAGGGTGGCAGGAGCTGGGACAAATGACAGGAACTCACTTCCAGTTGCAATCACCATATATAACAAAGTTCCAGATTTTTTTACCCCAAGTTCCTTATCCAGAGTTCCTAAAAGGAAAGTCTCTGATTTCAATTTTAACATTCATTTTAAGAATCTTCTGCCTTAAAATACGAAACTGGCAAGATTTTGATTTTCTTATATTCTCACTAGCTTCTTTGACCTGCAGAGATAAGGACATGTGACCATAATCATCGCCATCCTCATTACTGTTGAAAATCAGAGAATCCTTTCATGATTCTCTGTTGCTCTTATTTCATTTATGATGTTATTAGTCTAACATTTTAAAATATTTTAAAACATACAACTACAATTAAGTCTGGAATTTCAGTTGTAAAAGTCAACTCAGATGCAATTTTACAATTTTTTTTTGTATCATTAAGTGAATGACATGGTTGTTGCATGAAGCCAGTTTCCCAATGGACATTTTTTGCCAGAAATTGGCAAAAAGGTTTCCAAATCACAACCATATGACTGCAGGACTGTAAATAAGAGCAGGTTGCCAAGCCTCTGAATTGCAATCATCTAACTTTGGGGGTAGTGAAATGACCAAAATTGCAAGTACATGTCATAAGTTACTTTTCTCAAGGCTTTCATGAGAGTCGTAAATCAAGGACATGAATTAACATAGTGATATCACTGGGAATGATGCTAATATTATTACATTAAGAGATTTGCTTTCAAAATTCTGCAAAGAATATAAAATTGTATGATCTAATTAAATCAAAGCTAGGAAATTACTTCCTGGGGGTTCATTCCCCCAGCTATTAAGGTAAAGGTTCCCCTTGCACATACGTGCTCATTGTTTCTGACTCTAGAGGGCGGTGCTCATCTCTATTTCTAAACCGAAGAGCCAGTGCTGTCCAATGACAATTTTAGTCATGTGGCCGGTATGACTAAACGCCGAAGGTGCATGGAACACTGTTACCTTCCCACCAAGGTGGTCCTTATTTTTCTACTTGCATGTTTACATGCTTTCAAACTGCTAGGTTGGCAAAAGCTGGGCAAGTAACAGGCACTCACTCTGTTACACGGCGCTAGGGATTCAAACCACCGAACTGCCAACTTTTCTGATCAACAAGCTCAGCATCTTAGCCACTGAGGCACCACATTCCTGTCTCCCCAACTATTAGACAACCCAATTTACTAAAATTATCTACAGATTTCTGTGCATAACATCTCCATTTCAGGTGACTTCAGTCGTCCATCTCTGACTTTACATTTCCCCCCCCAAAAAACCTACGTAAATTGAAAGTATCTAAAACAGAATTACAAAAGTTTCTAAAAGAAAGAAGGGGGGAATGCAATAGCAGATTAAAACAAAATAAAAACAAATATATTGGCTCTTGACCAAGGAATTGATAAATACATCAATTTCTACATTGTGTCATATGACATAACTGGAGGTTCTTTTAGAATCATATAACGTGTTGTAATAATTTGCAAAACATTTCTGTTTTATGCATTCAATCATTTTGAAAATGAAGTCATCAGTGAGTGAATTTTAGACTTCAAAACATTAAGCAGAGAAAACTTACTTGAACATCTGTTCATGTCTGGGGCTCGAAGACCATAGTACCCCAATGGGCACGAATTCAAGCATTCCCCATATTGTCTCATTCCTTCTCTTCGTAAAAAGAAGAACAACTTATGTTGACATCTGATGCATCCATTGTCTTTTGAGCACGACAAGCAACCTTTGCAAATTGGATTTGGCCCATAGTTTGCTGTGATTTTTTTTTTCCAGAGAGAGAAAAGGGAGGAAAAGAAAAATGATAATATTAAAACATGATATTAACCATGTAACGAATAATCACACAGCATCATTCGTTTTTTGTTTAAAACAAACAACTAAAGAAACACTGAGCAGACAGGGTATATTTATTATTAAATATTTTATAAAATTTCTCTCACAGTTTTAACATAACATAAAAGCAACACATTGGAAATGGGTATTTAGGCCGACAGATCCAATTCAATTAAAGCATCCACAACAAAATTTGATTGATGGAATTCTTTTGTTAAAACCTTCATGCAAAATATAATAGAAATATTATTTCCATGATGTGTTTGTTAAGCCTCAAATGTCATTAACCTTTTCTGTAGCAACCTTCTTATATTCAGTTTATGTTCAACTACTGCTCCAAGGTCATTTTTTTACATACAGAAATCAAATGCAGTGCTCCCATTCTGTGCATTTGACTTCCAATTCCTTTGTGCAAAAATCATTGCCCTTCCCACTACTAAATTTCTTTCTCATGCAACTTAACACAACTGTCTTGTTTTCAATTTTATTTTCATATCGTGGCATCCTCTAAACACTGGCTAACCACTTTTTCCATTTTTCATTCAAGTCGTTAATAAAAATGTCCAAAAGAATAGAACATTTCTATAAACCAGTCACTATAATCTTTCACATACAACTAAACCAAGCCCAATTTTGCTTTGCTACAATAAAAACTGCCTGTATGTGTGTGTGTGTGTGTAAACAGACACAAAAATAAAGCATGTATACAATCTACCCAAGTTATGCTATGAAAAACTATGATGAGGTCATGCTGCAGTGGATTTATGAAATATTAAAATAACAGTACAAATATAGGAGGAATAAATCCACATGCAAGAATCTTCCAATGAGCCCATTAAATATAATAAAAAATTATACAAACACAGCTAATGGATGTTGGCTCCTCCTATCCCACCCCACCCCATACAGACACACAAAAGATTGGGAAAATATGGGGAAAATGCATGGACATGTTAGGAGACTGTGTATGATACCTATACACTCTCCTATAATGTCCATGCATTTTCCCATATTTTCCTAAACTTTCCCAAGAATAAAATCTTGTCCATAACATCAGAATGGATTCAAATTTGTCCACTGCATCCAAAAACCATTAAATCAAAACCCATTAAATACAAACCTTTCTGTGATTTAAAAAGTAATAAAAGTTAAGGATCAATCCATCCCAAACCCAAATCCCTGAAACAGTCAAGTGCTGGAAATGGAGAATGGACTGCTCCATTTAAATTCTTCAAATTATAAAACAAGAATGGATAAAAGACAGATCAAGAATCAACTCAGTGAACTTCAAGTGATATGGTTAAGTCTTCATTTATATTATTTAAGAAAGGAAAGAGAACATTAACTCCCATGTCCACTATTAAACTGAGCATTGAAATGTATCATTCTTGGGAGGAAAACCTGTTCGATCCAGTATTTGTCAAACTTTGAACATTGCTCTTAATTATCTATCCCTCAGGTTCAAGAAATGAAAAAGATACAACTGGAAATTATTTGAAGCTACATTTAATCTTCTTGTTAATTTTTTAAATGGACTGTATGCCTAACTTTGCAATCCTTTTGGCTCACTTATAAGAAAGCTAGTTACTGGGTAACAAAGCTGAAAGTCAGTGTTGATGTTCTGGTTTTTTGTTCTGAAATGGTCTGGTCCTAAATTCTAAGGACTGGCCTGCCTTCAGAAGAGACACTCGATTTAGTGTCAAACTTGGTAAGAGTTGGTTATAATCTTCCTTTTGTTGGAATGTCACTCAGGAATTGCAACTCCCATAGCTTTGTTGTGAACTATTTTTGAGGAATGTTACACTGTCAACTAGATTCTTAATATAAGTCTGTGGTGCTTGCTGTATACTAACTAAAGCATATACTGTATATTCTTTTTGGTTATAATAACCAGTGTTTGGTAGTTCTTAAGACACAAATAAGGGTATGGATTATGGCAGCGGTGGGCAATTGTGGCTCTTTTATGACTTGTGGAACTTCAAATCCCAGAATTCCTGGGCAAGGCAACCTAAATAAAATGGAGGAAACATCGTGAGATGTAAGTGTAAGGAACCCTTACACTTCAAAATGTTTCCTCCATTTTATTTAGGTTGCCTGGCCCAAGGATTCTGGGGTTTGAAGTCCACAAGTTATAAAAGAGCCACAACTGCCCACCTCTGGGCTATGGGAATGAGTTAAAATATTACCCTTGAAGCAATGGTCTACACCTAAAATGCAGTAATGGATTACAGAGCCATGTTGAATTAATATTTTTCCAGGGACGAGACAAAGACTTTGCTCAAAGGTTTTGGAATTGTCTGTTTATAAAATGTAATTTCCAGACCTTTTCTTTCTTTTGTAACATGATTTCCAGACCTTTTCTTTCTTTTTTTCCCATTTTTTAATTGTTGTGTTTATCCATGTTGAGATTGTGTCGATCCCTTCTTGCAGTTTTATTTGTACCTTTCTTTTGTTCATTAGTAAAATAAAACATACTTCTTAGACCGGTGGTTTGGAAGTCACATCATTTTCACCTCTTGGAAAAGGAACCAAGTTTGCTACTAAGCCATCTTATGAATCAACATATCTCATAACTACACCCATGCAGACATTATATCCCAGTGAATGGATCACTCTTATAAACTCCTTTACTATCTGATTGTGTGAGCCAAAAGATGATCAGTTCAACCAACCTGCCTTTCTGTAAAGCTTAGGATGATATTTTATTCTGATTCAACTCATCTCTTTAGCTAACACAGGGTCAGCTACACCACTGGTGGCCACCCTCTGATTTTATACGCAAACCTTTCCTGCCTTCCTCCCATGTTGATTATTATACCTACATGAAACCATGTGTTCTGTCGATGAATATGAGCCTTTCCTTCAAGGCACCATGGCCAATTCTGGGCTGGAGATTAATTTAGATATAATCTGGTTATGCATTCTACTATCACCCTAGACTGACTTATCATATGCAACCTACTTACTCTTTCCTAAAGCAATAGCACTTAGACTTACATATCACTCCATAGCACTTTACAGTACTCTATAAGTGGTTTACAGTGTCAGCATGTTGCCCCCAACAATCTGGGTCCTCATTTTACTGACTTAGGAAGGATGGAAAGCTAAGTCAACCTCAAGCTGGTTAGGGTCAAACTCCTGGCTGTGAGCAGAGTTAGCCTGCAATACTGCATTCTAGCCACTGTGCCACTGCAGCTGTCACGAGTATTGGCGTCACAAATAATAACAGTTTCTATTCTACAGAACAAGGAACTTTCTGAATTTCTACTTCTAATGACTTATACAAAATGGATCATTTGGAAATACATCTGCTGATTAAGTGAATAATGATTACCATGGTGAATGGTATGTAAAGTTAGAGGACCAGATGTACAGGGCCTAAAAACAACATAAACATAAAATGAATGATTAGAAAGCATCTGGTATCTCTGATATTATCAATCAAGTGGATTGGTGATAATGCCGATTTTGTTTTCTTTCATTTTCTCATTTTTCTGAGCCAGCCAAATTTGAGCTTCAAGTATTTACTTTTTATAAAACCTTGCACTACAATTTGCATGTAAATTGGTGCCTAACTTTCCAAACCAAGGCATTGTATCAATTTTGCCTATAAATATATCTTTGCCAAGAAATAAAAAAGAAATGAATCTATTTATACCTCATGTTCATGAATGTTTGAATTTTGCCCTGGTTTTGATCCAGTTCATGTTTGCCATGCTACCTACTAACTATTCCACAAACCTCAGATAAATGCACATCATGAATAATGCACTAAATTAATTGTAACTAGAAAAATTTGGCATTGAGCTTCCCCAAATACGTAACTAGTACTGGGTTAGCAAAGGTGTTCCTTAGCATTATTAAGATAGTAGTATGTTACATATGAAAGATCATTACATCCAAATCTAAAAGCAAGATGTTTTTTAGAATACTTGTCATATATTTATTTGCTTGTTTGTCTGAGTGTGGTGCAAGACAGAGAGTACAAATTATGTCAGTTTTAATCTGGGAAACAATTGCCTTTAGTTGACAAAGTTTTTGAATAAGCAAGACAATAAAAAAAAAATAGATTTTTCTCAAAGACCAGGAAATACACATTAACCTAGATTATTAAATCAATGGAAAAAAATGGGTTTTCTTAATAGGTTTCTCACAATAATCCTATCAAGATGCTTTTTCCTATACCTGCTCCATTTTTTGGAATGGGGGCAAAACCAGTATTTCCCCCCTTTTTTAAATTCCTTCTTAGTTCAAAGTTCACCAATATCAAAGTCAGATTGATGGAAATCACGTTGAAACACCCATCCTTCTCACTGCAAGTGTAAATATGATTGCTTTGAAGCCAAATGTTGCAAATCTATAATGTATGTGCTTTTTTTCCCCTTTGGAACCATCTTTGGTTGAACTCCTTACTTCTCTAGCAACAGCCCTTAAGACTGTAAGTACAGAATAAGAATATAATTACAAGGGAGACCCCTTGATATATTAACTCCCCTCCACAAAAAAAGTGTCCTTGAGAACAGATGCTATTTACACTTCACAGTTCAGTCCAAACACTCAGGACTCAAAAAGTTCAAAATTTGAAAAACATGGGCTTTTCAGTGTAGGCAAGCTGTTTTCTAAGCACCTATTTCATAAAGGAAACAAGGGTAGTGTCAACTTTATTTATATTTTCCTACAAATGGAACCCTCCATAAGTCTTAAATCTCTTAAGTTTCACTGCCAGCAATCGACAAAGCAAAATTGCCCTTTTCAAAGTTGTTTAAAACTGGAGGCACGATGAAAACTCAGACAACTTCCTTCGATTAAGCCATCATTTTTGAAACTTTCTTTCATGCACTGACAATCATGTACAGGTAGTTCTCAACTAACAATTCCTTTAGTGACCATTCAAAGACACAACAGCACTGAAAAAAGTATTGTATTTTTCGCTCCGTAAGATGCACTTTTTTGTCTCCCCAAAAGTGGGTGGAAATGTTTGTGCGTCTTATGGAGTGAATATTGCTGAAGCCCCACCCACCCACTGTCCCCCACCCTTTGGGCATTTTTGGCTTCCGTGCACTCCATTTTGGGCCTCTGCATGACCCATTTTTGGCCTCCACGCATCCTGTTTTTTGCTTCCATGCACCCCATTTTCAGCCTCCACCTCCCATTTTTGGCTTCCGTGCACCCCATTTTCAGTCTATCCAGGCCTCCATGTGAAGGCCATTTTCAGTCTTTCAGGCCTCCATGTGAAGGCCAAAACAGGACAAGTGGAGGCCAAAAACGGGGCACAGAGAGGCCGAAAATGGGGTGCACGGAGGCTGAAAACAGGAGTATGTCTTATGGTCAGGTGCGTCTTATGGAACGACAATATGTAACTTATGACCAATTTTCACATCAACAACCATTGCAGCATCCCCTTTGTCATGTGATCAAAGTTTGGGCACTTGGCAACCGGCCACTATTTATCACTGATGCATTGATGTGATTGCCATTTGCAATCTTCCCAACTGGCTTGCAACAAGCAAAGTCTATCGGGGGAAAGCAGATTCATTTAGCGTTTGCATGAATCACTTAACAACTGCAGTGATTCTCTTAACATCTGTGGCAGAAAAGGTTGTAAAATGGGACGCAACTCACTTAACAACTGCCCTGCAAAATGGAAATTTGGGGCTCAATTGTCATCATAAGTGGAGAACTGTCTGATCAGTCAGGATATGGGATGATGAAAATTTTTGTAGAGTGTAAACCCTTTCACGGAACATTTGTTTCTAGCATATTCTAGCAGGATCCAAGGAAATTCATTTTCAAGGAACACATATATGCAATGAGACCATCCTTAGCTGCATTAACAGAGGGATACAATCAAAATCAAGTGAGGTACTAATACCACTCTATAGAACCTTGGTAAGACCACACCTAGAGGACTGCATCCAGTTTTGGTCACCATACTATGAAAAAGATGTTGAGACTCTAGAAAAAGTGCAGAGAAGAACCAAGGTAATTAGTGGACTGGAGGGTAAAACATATGAAAAACGGTTAAAGGAACTGGACATGTCTAGCTTGTCTAGTGAAGAGAACGACCAGGGGAGACATGATAGCAGTGTCCCAATATCTGAGGGGCTGCCACAATGAGGAGGGGGTCAAGCTGTTTTCCAAGGTTCCTGAAGGCCAGACAAAGAATAATGGATGGAAACTGAACACGGCCAGATTCAACCTAGAAATAAGGAGAAATTTTCTGACAGTGAGAACTATCAACCAATGGAGCAACTTGCCTTCGGAAGTTGTGGTAGCTTCATCACTGGAGACTTTAAGAAGCGACTGGACTGCTATTTGTCATAAATGGGTAGGGTCTCCTGCTTGGGCAGGGGGTTGAACTAGATGACCTACAATGTCCCTTCCAACTCTGTGAATCTAATCTAAACATTCTGATCTTAAGAATGGGGCACAATGAATAATCCATTCCCTTACAAAAATGGAATGACAAACACAATGTCTGTTTATGGATACAAAACATCATCAGAACAATCATTCCATTTATTCTATTTCATCACTGGAGGTGTTTGAGAAGCGATTGGATCCCCATAGGGTCTCCTCCTTATACAAGGGGTTAGAGAAGAAGACCTTTAAGGTCCCTTCCAACTCTGTTAGTCTGTTATTTTACAATATGCTAAGTTGCTTATAACAGGGTCCCCAACTCCTGTCCCACAGCCCACTAACAGGCCTTGAGATAATTGGAAATGGACAATGGAAGTGGCAGACAAGTGTGTGCATGTGCATGCGCATCCCCTTTTACATGAGCAATGGGTGAGCCATTTTCTTGAGCAGCAAGTGTGCATGTCCACTGCTCGCACCAAATCAAATCAAATTTTATTCATCACATGCACAGACATACATGATACGAAATGCAATGGAATGTGTATGCGACCACTCATGGCCATAGGTAGTAAGGCAAGAGAATAGCATAGACAGGGAAGGAGAATAAGTTAGGGAATGGTTGAGAGAGGTAGATTATAGGAATACTTTATAGTCCTGGGTTTATTGTGGTTTGGTTTAGGGTACATATTGCCTGTGGGAAGTAGCTCCTCCTTAGTCTCTCTGTGTTGGCTTTCAGGGAATAGAGGCACTTTCCTGACCACATCATGGTGAATAGTCTGTTGTTGGGGTGGCTGGGGTCCTTCATTATTTTCCTGGATGTAGTTTGCATCGTCTGTTGTAGATGGAGTGCAGTTCAGGGAGCTTGGTATGGATGATGAGCTCTGCTATGCGCACCACCCTCTGTAGAGCTTGCCTTTCTTGAAAGGTACTGTTCCCGAACCATGTGGTGATGTTGCCCGTCAGGATGCTTTCTACTATACAGGAGTAGAAGTTTCGGAGCACTGCTGGGGGCAGTCTGAAATCCAATGGAGTTGCACACACACACACACACACACACACACACTTACCCACCATTTGAGCAGAACTATCCCCTCTCCCTATTCCCCCCACCAGAAAGGCAGAAAGTTTGGGGAAACTCTGTCTGATAAGAATCATTGTGCATGAGGTGAGAATGTTGACCATTCAGTCCAATTCAGCTACAGTGTAGAGTCCCAGGGGTGTCAAACTGGCAGCCTGTGGGCTGGAGGGATCACATGCTGGCTACACCCTCCCCAACTCCATGAAGGCAAAAAACATAATGATACACCAAGTAACATCAATGTAATGCACCAAGTTTGACACCTATGGTGTAGACCAGGCACAGTGGCATCACATGACATATAGGAACTTTTTTCCCCTTTGCTAAGCTGGGGAGGGGAGGCGGCCAGCACGTGACACATCTGGGCCACAGGCCGCCAGTTTGATAGCCCTGGTGTAGACTTATAAACAGATGCAGATCTCCATTGAAAGTAGGTATAACTCTAACAACCAATGTGGATTTCTGCAGGTATTTCAAATTTATGTTTAAAGAATATTCTAAATCTTACAGCATTTGAGATAGATTCAGGGTTTCATAAAAAAAAAAACCAGGTGAAAAAATTCTTAGATATTAAAAAAAAATTAATCTCCTTACAAACATGCTTCATATTAAGTGAGAACATCTGGCATAGAAATGGAAAACTATCTAAATTTTTTGGCTCTTTCATTGCATTAATACTTCAGTATATTAAAAAGTATATTCCTGCAAACACCTGGTTTTAGGGGGAAAATTCTACAAATGGCTGAGCTGGAGGAATTATTCTTTTAAGCACTATTTCTTTTTCTCTCCGACTAAAGACAATACAGCCAAATTTTATAAACCAGAATTGGACTGAATTATCACAGAAATACATCACGATCAACAGCACACTATGATTGCTGGGAAATGCCAAATTGTTTTCCAAGCTTGGGAGGACTATAGGCATGTACAACAGATGGAAGAATTTCGGCATGTTGACATAATTCAAAACAAGATATTAAAAATGACTGTGATGGAAATGAGACAAGTGTACATGTATTAAAATTCCTGTATTAAAAAACCAGGAAGAAAAAAACCACATTTGGAAGATCACAAAAATACACTGAGCACGAGGCTGGAGGTTTCTTGTTTTATATTATTACATTATTAGACAGAATGCAAATGATGCCAGTTTATTGCAGAAATTTTAATTATACATAGTGTAAGGTATACAACCATCAGAGGGAATACTGTTTCCCCTTCTTTCTCCCTCCAATGACTCTGTCCTATTTGTACAATTTTATGATTCACACTTTAATGCTAAAATTGCAGTTTATAGTGTTCTAAAATTACATTAAATAGCCCAGTCTACTGCCCCCTCCCACACTATGTACAGAGAGATTTTTGTTTCAATATTTTCTAACTTTTCAGTTGAGGTTAGTTCCTCTGATCCCTAAATCTCTAATGATGATGATGCTTCTGTCAGCAGCCTTTCCTTTCTGAATGTTCTCCACGCTTTTCAAGAAAACATGGATCTTGGTCTTTCAAACGGTAAGTAATTTAATTGAACAAACTTTTTTTTCTAAATGAGGTCATGGTAGTCAATTAACTACTCAGAATGATGCTCTGAATATTGGGTCTGCAAAGATTTTCATTTACTTGTTTGCATGCGGTAAGTATCTTTGAGTCTGATCTTTACGTAAGACCTTTTTTCTTTCATCATTGTAGGGAAGCTTTGCAGACTGAACTAGAATAGAACAGAACAGAATAGAATAAATAGTGTTGGAAGGGACCTTGGAGGTCTTCTAGTCCAACCCTCTGCTTATGCAGGAAATCCTATACAATTTCAGACAAATGGTTATCCAATCTCTTCTTAAAAACTTCCAGTATTGGAGTATTTACAACTTCTGGAAGCAAGTTGTTCCACTAATTAATGGCTCTAACTGTCAGGAAATTTCTCCTTAGTTCTAAATTGTTTCTCTCCTTGGTTAGTTTCCATCCATTGCTTCTTGTCCTATCCTCAGGTGCTTTGGAGAATAGCTTGACTCCCTCTTCTTTGTGGCAATCATTGAGATATCGGAACACTCCTACTATGTCAGCCCTAGTCCTTCTGTTCATCAAACTAGACATACCCAGTTCCAGCAACCATCCTTTGTATGTTTTAGTCTCCGATCCCCTAATCATCTTTGTTGCTCTTCTCTGTATTCTTTCTAGAGTCTCAACATCTTTTTTACATCATGGCAAATAAAACTTAGATCAGTATTCCAAGTGTGGCCTTACCAAGGCATTATAAAGTGGTATTAACACTTCATGTGATCTTGATGCTAATCCTCTGTTATGTACCTAGAACTGTGTTGGCTTTTTTGGGCAGCTGCAACACACTGCTGGCTCATATTTAGATGATTGTCCACTAGTCTATCTGGTTCTCTAGAAAAAGGTGAAGTACAGGCTTTACAGTTCACACTGAGTGATGCATAATTCTATTTACTAGTCTTACTGTGTCAGAGTGGAGTCAATGGCACACAATGAACTACCAATGGTGTAATTGCCTGTAATAAATAGCATATTCCATGTTACATGTTACATATTACTACAGCACTGGGGAAAATGCTGGTAGCCATCATAGCTCCTACTCAACCTTCCACCATCTTCCATACTTACAGATGGAACATGATGCAATGCATAAAATACAAGCTTAAATTAATATCACAAATAAATTATGACTTATCTTTGTAAGAGAACTACAGTTTCCTCATGGTGCCATATGTTTCCCATGTAACGCAGCTGGCTGTCAAAACTCATATCTTCCACCTTTGAAGAACACACTAGCACATGAACACACACAGTATTCATCATGAATACTGCAAGAATCATTGTAGCTCAGCCTATTAGAAACCAGAATGGAAAGAGTGGGAGAGATCTATTGGGTGTCAAAGCAAAAGTACTTGACAGCCATTGGGTAAGAGGTGGAGCAGTTCACAAGCTTGTATCCCTTTCCCCATATTTTGTGGAAGCAAAAAAAAGGGGGGGAGAGGAGAGGTCATATTTTATGCTTGGATATTGCATGAAATATTAGCAGAATAAATACATAGGGGAGGGAATGACGTGATGCTGTGTGCCTAAATTGTAATGTTTACAATACTTCTGGATGCTGTAATAAATGCAGGGTGACTTCCGTCAGGCCAAATCTGTGTTTACGACACTAAGACCACTGCATGTAAGAGTCTAAGGAGATTCTCAGTCATCCAGGTCATGGTAGTCCCAAAGAGGCTTTTTCAAGCGGCAACTGGACTTTATTTTTTTCCTTGAAGATGTTTCGCTTTCCATCCAAGAAGCTTCTTCAGTTCTGACTGAATGGTGGAGAATGGAAGAATTTATACTCCTTGCAGTCATCTGGCTGTTAGCACTCCCTGAGAGTCATTGAGGCCACTTGCAGATTTATCTGAGCCCTCAGGGTCACAGATCTAGTTTCCAAGAAGGTTCCACACCCATTTGCACTATTCAGGTGACAAAGAAAGTCCAGTTGCCTCTTGAAAAAGCACCTTTGGTAGGGAGAAAATCAACAACTGGCAGATGACCTGAATGTGTTTTACTGCAGGTTTGAAAGGAAGCTAATGCCACTTATCTCCACAACCCCCATCTCAGACACACCAACCTCCTTCAACTGACCCCATCCCACTGGGCTCACAACTTCTGGTGATCACAGAAAAGGACGTGCTAGATGTATTTCACAGACAAAAGCCAGGAGAAGCACCAGGCCCAGATAAGATAACTCCTTCTTGCTTAAAAGTCTGTGCTGACCAATTGGCCTGAATCTTCACCCGAATCTTTAATAAATCACTAGAGATGTGCTATGTTCCTTCTTGCTTCAAACGCTCCACTATCATCCCGGTGCCAAAGAAACCCTCCATCAAGGAACTGAATGACTACAGACCAGTTGCTCTAACATCTGTAGTTATGAAAAGCTTTGAAAGGCTAGTGCTGTCCCACCTGAAAACCATCACAGATCTGCTGTTAGACCCCCTGCAATTTGCATACCAAGCAAATAGATTGACAGATGATGCTGTTAATATGGCTCTGCACTACATCCTACAACAAATTCCTTGTGTGTCCAATCATACTTGGCCAATAAAGAATTCTAATCTAATCTTCTAATCTTTGGGACTGCATGTAAGGATTCACCACTGCAAAAACAAACAACGTCAGCAACACTATCATTGTCAGTTCAGCTCCTTCCACGCACCTTCCTGTAGCATAGCAATGTGTCGGAGAAGAGCACTTTATGAACCAGCCTGCAAGAGAAGGAGACCAGCACTGAAGTAAGCTTAATTGCTACTAATGGGAAGAAACATCTTGATCACAGCTGTTCAGGAATAGATAGGTTCTGACTATTTTAAGAATGAAAACAAAACATATTGCACTTGTAGTTCTTTCAGATCTAAAAGCTGTGCTTTAAAGCTATGCATCAACCTTTCCCAAACTGGTGCCTTCCAGATGCACGGAACACCATCTCTCATCATCCTCAGCCAACAAACAGCCTTGTGAGATGGGCAGAGCAGACGTCTTAGACGAATACATCTGGAAAGCACTAACTTGGTGATGGCTGATTATAGATCACACAAACATTCCCAAGGGCCTGGTTTCTCAATTCTAGTCAGCATTAGTTATTTCGACCAACAATTTATGGCATTTTGCAAGTCAACAGATGATTTACTGTACACACACACACACACACATACACACACACTTCAGACCCCAGAGAAGACTATAAGGGCTATTTGGGCAGTCTATTATTCTCCAGATAAGTTATTTCAACATGTGGTAAACTCTCCTTTGATGTATCTGCCACCAGAAGGTATAGCCTATTCCAATTGAAATTTCAAAAGAAAACTTCAGCTGCGAAGAGTCTCAATGCTGTACACTTAATTGAGTGTCAAGTGTCATCAGTCCATCTGTTTTGTACCTCAGTACTAGAAGTGTCATTAGTCCATCTATTTTGTACTTCAGTACTAGAAGTGTCATTAGTCCATCTATTTTGTACCTCAGTACTGGAAGTGTCATTAGTCCATCTATTTTGTACCTCAGTACTAGAAGTGTCATTAGTCCATCTATTTTGTACCTCAGTACTGGAAATCTCATTCATTTTGTCTCTTCTTAAGCATCCAGCATATTCCTTTTTCATTACTTCTACAATAAGATTAAAATATTAGATATTAATATAAACTATTAGATTAAAATACTGTTTATTCATTGAAGAATAATATGTTATAAAGAACAAACCAAAGAAGTACACAATGTTCTTTGTAAATTCTCGGAATTTAGGAATAGATTCAAGTAATGTATTAAGATATAAAAATTGGGGGCAAGGCGTAAATCTGGAATTATTATAGCCAAAATATTTAGCTCTTATAAAAAAATTAATCTGTTTTTTATTCTTCTTAACAGACCAATAATTATAAGTAAGAGCTTTCCCATAATTTATTCACTTCAATAGTTAGATCTCTCTATTCTGTCTTTTTTTTCTTTTTCATTGGTTCTGCTGCCCCTGGATATTGTCACATCTACCAAATTTACTTTCAATTTTTGTTATATCAAGTATGTAGTGTTCTGTTTATGATCATACTCAGGAAACTTGGAAATCATCATCCTTTAAACATTTTTTTCATCTCTATACCTACTCCAATAGAAACTAAGTCTCATTTCTGAGTCCTATAACTTTAAGAAAATACTTCTACTGTGTAAGCTATTGAAGGATTTCAGCAGTCCAGCTAATGAGAAAATAAGTAACATATTCATTATTATTTTTTTCTTACAATTTTCATGTAAGGGGACAAAGCCAAAATTTTCAGCCTGACTTTATAAATAAATAAAAAGGGCATCAGCCCTGCCAAATTTCAAAAGCAATTTTCATTTCATAAAAAAAACCAAGCTTTTTATAAGCAGTCGGAGCAGCCCTGCTCCCTATAAATTCTTCCCTGTTAATGTTATACTGATAAACAAAGGAAAACTTGACAGCACTTCTTCTATTTAAAAGAGAGAAAGAGAAAAGTAATGTTTCTTTATTGCTATTTTTTTTCCTAAATAGAAATAGTTTAAAAGGTGGGTGAAATATGGATGAAAATCCCCAATTGTTTTACGGCTTCTCTGAAATCTAGAGTTCTGCATTCTGTATTAGCTGAAATTCCCAGATGAGACACAAAGACAATCTCGTATCAATGCATTAAAATAGCTGAGCCTGAAACCTATAAACATACCAGTATATACAGCTCTTCTATATACCTCAGATCAAAAGCCTAATGAAACTTGGGTAAATATGCAGAATATGAATACTCTCAGATTATTATTATCTAGGACGGGGTGGGCAATTACGGCTCCTTCATGGGTCATGGACTTCAACTCCCAGAATTCCTGAGCCAGCATGGCTGGCTCAGGAATTCTGGGAGTTGAAGTCCACGAGCCATGAAGGAGCC
>JAEANM010006684.1:0-18381 GCA_017656035.1 Myanophis thanlyinensis | reverse complement strand
AGATGGTTTTATGTTTTTATGTTTTGTTTGTATGTATGTATGTTTGTTTGAAAATAAAAAAAAATATTTAAAAAAAAAAAAAGCATGAGTTGCAAGTCCAGGAGAAACCCCAGATTATGCACAGGGTCTGTTTGGAGCACTGCCATCCCATCGAAGACCAAAGGTGGAAATTCTCCATGGGCCAAAGAACCCCGAACTGAGAGCTACTTAGTCTTGCCGGATTCAGTTTCAACCCATTGCTACACACCCAGCCCTTAACAGCTTCCAAGCACTGCGAGAGGGAGGACATGCTATTGCTTAGCTCACCACGAGCCCAGACATACAGCTGAGTATCATCAGCATATTGATGTCTGTCCATGGTGATGATCTTGCCCAATGGCTTCATGTAGATGTTGAATTGGAGCAGAGACAGTACCAAGCCCTGCGTGACCCTGCAAATTAGAGGATGATGGCTGGCTCTCTCCCTATTAACACTGACTCAAAGAAGCCACAGATGAAAGAAGTGAACCAGGATAGCATAAAGCACCCCCTCCCAACCCTTGAAGCCACTCCAGAAGGATACTATGGTTGATGGTATCGAAAGCTGCCAAGAGGTCAAGTAGAGCAAGGATGTATGCACTATCCCATGCTGCTCCCACCAGAGATCATCAAAAAGCGCAACCAATGTCGTTTCTGTCCCATATCCAGGCCTGAATCCGGACTGGTAGGGGTATAGATAACCTGTTTCATCCAGAAACCTCTGGACCTATCGTGCAACCACCTTCTCAATAACATTCCCCCAAAAGGGAAGACTGGAGACAGGTTGGAAATTACCCAACAGGATGGAATCCAGAGATGGTGGTCCACAGTCTCCTTAAAGTGCTGAGGCACTCCTGTAAGGAAACATTAATCACCACCAGAGTCCACCTATCCAGTCACCTCCTGGGAAGCTTTCACAAATCAGGAGGGACCTGGGTCTAAAAACACAGTGCTTGCTTGCATGCATACTCTAGGATCCTAGTCACTTCTTCAGGAGCAACAGGGTCAAACCGTTCCCAGATAAAAGGGCAAGAACCTGCCCCAATGGCCTCCACTGAACCAGCAACCATGGCAACATCTAACTAGGAACAAAGTTGAGTGATTTTGTCTTCCAGAAAATCTACAAATTCCTCAGCGCCCCTTCAGTGTCAGGTTCCGTTAGGTTCCAGCAGAAACAGAGACAGACTCAGCCTTGATTGATGAGAATCAGAATTTATTCTGCCATAACCTCCAGCACAAACTGACAATTACCATCATAGTAAACATAGTGAAGTTAGCATTGCCTTCCTGTTCTCCCTCCACCAGTTAAATGCTATCTGCCACAACTCCACCCCGCACACCCATCACGTGCGCGCGCCCCCACCCCACTCCGGATCTCAACTAATCATAGTTTCTTCATTTGTTGCTTTGTGATAATCCGGAAGAAGCAAGGCAGCACGGACACGCTCAGCAGTTGTGTGGTTGAGCTGGATCAACTGCACTGTGACCAACACTTCTCGTAGCTGTTGGGATTAGGGTTTCTGGGTCTGTTTTCAATGGCTACAGTCCTTGCTCTGCTGCAATACCGACACTCTGCTGTTTCGCACACAGCTGAGTATCAGTTCGGAAAACCCCAATGTGGCCCCTCTTCTTGAATGGCGGCTCCGGGTAATATAATATGCCCGGAGCTGACATGCAGCTGCCTCACCAAGAAGCCGCTGTCTGTAAAGAGAAAATGACAATTACTCATTATTCTATTAACCCCGCACTCAGGCTTAGTTGGATATTTCTTGTGAAAGCGAGCCACTAATTTTGATGCTTGCACATTTGTTTCTTTAACCCACGAAGCTTCCAACGGGTATCCCTTCCAAAGGACAAGGTATTGTAACGCTCCTCTATGTACTCTGGAGTCCAGGATTTTCTCCACTTCATAATGGAGTTCGTTTCCCACTATTAAAGGAGGGGGTGGTTTTTCTGGATGGCCCTTAAATGAGCTAGTATGCACCAGTTGCAGCAAACTACAGTGGAATACTGGATGGATCTTTCCTAACAATTTAGGTAACTGTAATTTAACAGTGACAGGATTAATGACTCTACTAATGGGAAATGGCCCTATATACTTTGGAGCTAGTTTTTTACATGGTACTTTTAGCTTAAAATATTTTGTAGACAAGTAGACCTTTTGGCCTACTCGGAAAGACGGCGGCTCTGTGCGTCTTCTATCTGCCTGGCGTTTATATTGACTTGCAGCTTCTTGCAACTATCTTTGGGCTGTACGCCATCCTTGCTGTAACTCTGTAATCCATGCCTGTAAACTTGGATGATCTGAGATCGGCCTAGGGCATTCCGGAATGGGAACAAAGTCTAAGCCATTCACTACCCAGAAGCGGGTAAAGCCTGTACTACTGTGTACAGCATTATTGTAAGTGACCTCCACAAAAGGCAGGAGATTGGCCCAATTGGACTGCTGAAAATGTACGTAACACTATATATATTGTTCCACCATAGCATTTGCTCTTTCAGCTGCCCCATTGGTTGCTGGATGGAAAGCTGAGCTGAGACCCTGTGTGGAACCAATTGATTTTAAAAATTGGCGTCAAAACTTGGCAGTGAATTGGACTCCCCGGTCTGAGATTATTCACTGAGGAACACCGTGTAATTAATACACATGGGAAATGAACAGTTGGGCTAATTTACGAGCAGATGGAAGAACTGGACAGGCGATAAAATGGGTTTGTTTTGAAAAAAGATCAATTATAGTCCAAATAACTGTTTCCTCGGCTCTCTGGGAGGTCGACTATAAAGTCCATTGCTAATTCTTCCCAAGGCCTGGTTGGATTGGCTACTGGTTGCAATAGCCCGGGAGGTTTCCCTGGCCGTTTCTTCATGGTCACACATATATTACAGCTTCGGACATAAGTGTCAATGTCCTGTTTTATTTGGGGTCACCAAAACTGCCTATTCATCAAATGTAATGTTTTTACATATCCAAAGTGCCCTCCAATTCATTCATCGTGGCAACGTTGTACTACTTTCAGCCATACTGATTTTGGGATGTAAATCTTAACCCCCCTCTAAGCGAGGCCATCCCATAGCGTAAGTATTTGCTTATTTGCCTGTAGCCATGCATCTTCAGGCATTGTGTCTTTTATCAACTGAGTGATGTCCTCTCCATTGGCTTTCCCCATAGTCTCGATAGGGCCCTGCTTGTTACCCATTTGTGGTGATATCAAAGATTGTATTAGATCTTCGCTATTACCCTCAAATTGCGGTTTTCGGGAGAGGGCATTGGCTAGAAAGTTCCCCCCCCCCCAGGTATATATCGTAAAACAAAATTAAAATGCCTAAAATACATTGCCCATCGGACCTGTTTGGGCGATAATTTGCAAGGGGTTTGGAGAGTTTGTAAGTTTTTATGATCCGTCCAAACCTCTAATGGAATAAATGTCTCCAGGTTAATAATGCCCATCTGATTGCAAAAGCTTCCTTTTCCCAAATTGCCCATCTTCGTTCAGTCTTGTTCAGTTTTCCGGCTGTGTATGCACATGGCTGTAATGTTCCCTGGTCATTATTTTGTAAGAGTACCGCCCCTAGCGCTACTGCACTAGCATCCACTTACACCACAAATGGTTTCGAGGTATCTGGGTGTTTTAGAACAGGTTCACATGCAAAAAGGGTTTTGAGGTGGGCAAATGTTATGTTGACAAGAGAATGTCCACTGAATTGGTGTACTCGGCCGTGGTGGCTTAGTTGTTTTGTCTTTAGTAAATCAGTTAGTGGTAGAGCGACAGTGGCAAAATGTGGAATAAATTGCCGATAAAAATTTGCAAATCCTAAAAAACTTTGTAACTATTTTCTCGTTCTTGGAGCCTGCCAATCCAATACTGTCTGCACCTTAGATGGATCCATCTCTATGCCTCTTGGTGATATTTGGAACCCTAAATAATCTAGCTGCGTTTTATGGAATTCACATTTTGATAATTTAACATACAAATGTGCATCAAGGAGCTTCCTTAGTACTTGATGTACCAGTCGAACATGCTCCTCCAAGGTGTTCATGTAGATTATGTCATCTAGGTACACTAGCACTCTTTTGTATAAAAAAATCCTTCAGGACTTTGTTAATGAGTTGCATAAACACAGGGGGAGCTCTTTGTAAGCCAAATGGTATGACCTTGTATTGATAACTCCCAAGAGTACAATTGAAAGCGGTTTTCCACTCATCCCCCACCTTAATGCGTACTCTGTAGTAGGCCGGAGATCTAATTTTGTGAAAATCTGACCCTTCGCCAGACGGGCCAACATATCTTTCATTAACGGGAGTGGGTATGTGTTCCATAAATACGGCGTTGATTCCTTGGAAATCAACACACAATCTTAATCCCCGTCCTTTTCCTCCCAAAAGAGAACAGGTGCAGCTACCCGAGATCTGGCTGGTTGGATGAAACCCCGTGCTAGATTCTTCTCTATATACCGTCGCATTTCCTCTAACTCCTGTGGAGTCATGGAATACATTTTTGGTTTTGGCAACTTGGCCCCAGTTGTGAGCTCTATTGCGCAATCAGTTGGGCGGTGGGGCAGTAAGATGTCACTCTCTCGTTCACTGAAAACCTCAGATAAATCAGCATATACCAAAATGCCAGCGTAGATTGGACTAGTCCAGGGAATTCCCCCAGATCCCCCTTATTGGCTATCTCGGGGTTTGGCGTATGGTTCTCCTCATGGGGTGGCGGATGAGGACCATTGCTTATTTGTAAATGCCTATAACCTCCTCCCCACCAAATAGTGGGGCCCCATTTATCCAACCAAGCTAACCCCAAGATAAGCTCTTCTGTCATCCTAGGGATCACTATAAACCGAATACACTCCCTATGCTGTCCCAAGGTCATGGTCATTAACTCAGTGACATGGGTAGCTGGTTGGCCTAATAATGAGCCATCCATTTGCTCGAAAGGGATGGGCTGTAACAATGGAATTAAGCAGGCCCCTAACCTATCTGCTGTGTTTGTGTTCATAAGACACCTAGTGCATCCTGAGTCTATCAGCGCCAGGTAGGCATGTCGTCCTTTCTCTGTCAACCATACTGTTAACCAGAATGGCCGGATAGGGTTACTCACCATGGGATCAAACTCATGATCAACATCACTATTGCCACACCCCTCAGGCTCCTCGGTCCTGGCTGGTGCTTCATCGGGACCTGGTGTGGCCGTTTGCTGTGCTCCTCTTGACTTCTCAGGTGTTTTCTTACCGGCAGCCTTCGATCCTATTCCAGGTTTTACTGCTGACGGGCAGCCGGTGTCTTTCTGGTCAGTGGAGTTGCATTGTGCTGCACGGTAGCCAGGCTTCCCATAACGAAAACAGCATTACTGGCCTTACAGGAGGGCCCTGTTCAAGTGGCGACCTCTGTGGCACTGGTGGTTTAGCAGCCTGGCTTGTAGACCTATCTATTGGTCTTCGTTGCTGAGGCAGCCACTCTCCACAAGTTCTGTCCACTCGGAATTCCGCCTCTAATTCCGCTTGATACCACGCTGATAAACTAAGACCTGGCCCACAATACACACAAGCCTGCCATAAAAAATGGTCAAGACCAACCTTGAAGTGGTGTACTAGTAGCTGTTACGGCCAACCCCGTAACTTTCCTGCCAGTCGCCGGAATTCCATTATGTATACAACAACCGGCCTTCCATTTTGTCTTACAGACAACTCACTTTCTGCCCGTTGGGCTCGGGTAGTATCCTCAAACCACTCCCGTAGTGCAGCAAGGAACCACCCAAGGTTCCCCAACTCCTTTGCATGGTCACTGTATAAATCAGTGACCCACTCTGCTGCCCCCAAGCTGAGGCACTCCTGTAAGGAAGCATTAATCACCGCCAGAGTCCACCTACCCAGTCACCTCCTGGGAAGCTTTCACAAGTTAGGAGGGACCTGGGTCTAAAACACAGTGCTTGCACGCATACTCTAGGATCCTAGTCACTTCTTCAGGAGCAACAGGGTCAAACCAGTCCCAGATAAAAGGGCAAGAACCTGCCCCAATGGCCTCCACTGAACCAGCAACCATGGCAACATCTAACTGGGAACAAAGTTGAGTGATTTTGTCTTCCAGAAAATCTGCAAATTCCTCAGCGCGCCCCTTCAGATGGATCTGTTTCCTCCTTCCCCAAGAGATGGCTCACCTTTATCTTGAGAAACTCATTGCCACCAGATTGTGATCTGCCCATGACAGGGGGAGCAAAGACAAGTCCAATTCCAGGTCACATAGGCACTGCTCTGACAAGAACACCAAATCTGGTATGTGACTATTCTTAGTTGGGCTGTAGATAACTTGGGACGGGCCCAATGAGGTGGTCATGGTTTCCATGAAATCCCGGGCTACTTCTGTCCCCACCCCCAGGGATGGCAGATTGAAGTCCCTCAGAACTATAAGCCTGAGGAATTCCACTGTCAGCCCTGCAGACATCCAAGATCCTGGGTAAGGAAGCTGCCACACAGCAGGTAAGCTGGTACAGCAGCAGTAATCCCAACGTAAGAAAATCTCTTAAAACAAAAAGGTTATCACGGCCAGGCACTTGTGAAGTCATGCCCCTGGAGGCTTCCAGAGATTCTCTGGTAACAGCAGCCACATCCCCTCCCCAGCCCTGAAGTCTAGGCTTGTGCCATGCTCGATAATCTACTGGGTACATTTTTAAGAGGGGAACATCTCCCTCTGTGCCCAGCCAAGTTTCAGTTACACAAGCCAGATCTTAAACTATCATAATATTCATGAGGAGATATGCCCAAGAGTCTCCTCAGATCTGAAATTTCTAGTTTAAATGATTTTATACCATTTATAAAGTGGCATTGCAGATGTTATTTTATATATTATTATTAGTCATATTTATATACCGCCCCATCTCCGCAAGGATGCATGTTTAACTGCAACAGTCTAGTTACCGATATCAATATATTGGTAGTCATTTACAGCCTATTATTAAACTTGCTTCCTCTAAAGAGATCAAAGTAGCAGCATAATTTTTCCCTTACTACCAAGTCTTTTAATGTATATATGAACTGATGGCGAGATATACGTTCATGAATTGGAACTGGTTAATTTTATTTAAAATATTTGGCCATCTATTTTAAACACAACTCTGGGCAGCCCAAAACAATAAAATCTAATAACTGAAAATTATAAACCATAAAACCATAAACTCAAAAACTTAAGGTTTTCTAATTCTAATCCAATCACCTAATAACTATCACAAAGGGTTTACCAGGTTGAAAAATCATGTTAAAGATAAGATTCTTGCCAATTAGAAGTGGCTAAAACTATATGAAATGTCAAAAATTTTGAACCTATCAAATCAGTTTTGTGACTTATAAGATGATTAGAGCTTCATCTTAGTCTTCAAAGAGCAGGTTCTATGTATCTAGATATCTCTAGTTATTTTATGACCAGTTAAATATTCTCCAGACATGTTCAATTGTATCTTCTGTAAACTAGCCCTTCATTAGAATATGTCAGTTTAATACATTGCCCATTCCTCTAAATAAGTTCTACTGCTTACATTCCCAAACCATTCCCAACATATTTTTGTTGTTCTTCTTAAATGTATTCTCTCCATTGTTTAAAATTTAGACTACTAGGTCATTTTAGCTTGCCCACTACTTTTTCCAATATTGCTTTATAGATCATTCCATTTCCTTCCTCATCTTGTATCTAAACCATATATTCAACCACTAACATTGTTGTTATCCCTCCTTTTAAGGCTTGGGTCTCCTAACTTATTTGGTCCACCCTAAAACAAAATAAAAGTACGTAATAGTTAACACGCTGCAAAACACCATTAATTACAGCTTTAACTTTATAGCTCAAATGTTCGATATATTACTATATATAACCAAACAAACCATTTTTAGACATTGAAAATGATTAAAGGCTGCAAGGGGGGGGTGGGCTTTTTGCTTGGATATGTTTTTAATTTGCCAAACAAAAGAAAGGTGATTTAGGGAATAGGATAAAAAATACTCTCACCAATTTGCCTCCTGCCTTGTCCATCACTGAGACTATTTCATGGTAATCATTTTGTGAGTAAATACAATACACACAAAAAATTGAAATGTGCTCACCAATAAAACATGGGAAGTCCTGCTTTAAAGCTTTAAATTATTTATGCTCTCTACATCTATTCTTCAGTGGTGAGATGCAACCGGTTTAACAACTGGTTTGGTGAGCACACACTTTGCATGCGTGCCATCCGCACTGCCAAACAGCTTCAAAACTGTAGCAATTCAGCTTAACGGAGGCAGCCCTGGTGAGTAGGAAGGCTGCGGAGACATGGAAAACAGCTGTGCCGCATGATTCAGGTGAATAAGAAAAAGGGGGAGGGTTATAGGACAGGACAGGGCTGTTGGGCATGTCCAACTGATCATTGTCACTACGAGTTTGATAGAACCAGTGCGACCAGGAAGCATGCCACCAGTTATTCCTGCTTTCCAAATATATAGCAAAAATAGCATATTTTAGCCCATTATATTTTTTATTATACATGACATTAGGTGCTATTTATGGCAGATCAATCCCAAATTAATTCTTCATGTTATGCATTAATGTCATAGTTCTATATTATAGTAGATAATGTAATGCTTTAGATTTCTTGACAGATTTTATATGCAGTTAATAGCAAAGCATGGTTCATATTCATAAAGTGTAAGATTAATGGCATTTTATTATGAAATGTTTTTAAAATCCAAATTCAGGGATACAAGAGTATATTATGACAGTAACTCCACGCAGAGCTATTCTTAACTTCCTTGATGTCAATGAAGCCAGTTCATCTACATATACATAGAATTGCAAGTTTTCTATCAGAAATAAACTGATTTAGTATTACTATGCTGATAAAAAAGAGCTCTGATAACTTGGAATACTAATCGGACTATTATGTACTTTTAGTAAATGCAGAACTTGATGGCAAGAGTTAACTTGATTGATAACAATAAATAACCATCTTGGCTGCATCTATTTCATGGAAACAGATGACACAACAAAATACAACTTGCTAATAAGTCCTCTCTGGACAAATTCTTTTATTCATTTCGAAACAAACTGCATCTACTGTTTATTCTAACTAAGGTATGTAACCAAAAATCCAGGATATTTGATGAATAATTACAGTTGACTTTAAAGCTATAGAAAGATTTTATACAAAACATTCACATATGTACATAACAGCTATTTTAAAGAAAAAGTGGTTTGAATGTTCTTTTATACTTTACATTAAAAATGATCCCTTCCCTCTTTCACATACGGTTCAGGCAAACATTCAAATTACATAAATTAGACTTCAAGTTGATAATCTTAATTACATGTGAACTACAAAATGTAAAACTTAAGAAGTGCCAACAAACAAGTTCATTCAAGTACAATATATGTTAAAAATATATATATTTATTTCAAACTTCAGGTGCTTTATCTGATACAGACCATTCATGATTTAAATAAACATGAAAACATCTGAGATAAGAAACAAGAAATGTTTAGATCAGAGACTAGAAATACTTAATTCACTTTTTTTTCTGAAGTCCGCAAGAAATGTTTTTAAAAAAGACATTTCTGCTTTGCTCAATTCTGTTTGGGAAATGGCCTCAAAGAATCACAACTGATATCCCAATTATTGGATGAAGATGAAGACTGGTCCATATCCATGTTCTGACTATAAGCAGTCAGAAAGCAATTTCCACTTTCCTGCTTTTGACTGGCAGACATAGGGTACGTTGTTCCCAAAAACGTCTGGTGAGTGAGAACATTAAAATGACTGAATTGATGAGGCACACTTAATTGTCTATTGTACATCTGAAAGCTGAGAGGAATTTGTTCATCTGAATTAGTTCTCTCCCCTTCAGCACAGCAGGTAGTTGAAACAGGAGTAACTGGCTGTATATCTTGCATGTCAATTTTAGAAGTCTTTTCTGTTAGAGAGTAGTGTCGTTCTTCAGAAGACAGCAGTGCATCACTTTGAGAGTTCTGCCTAGAGTCTGTTCCATGTGGTCCTTTGGTCTCTGTCTGAATATCTTCCAAATGGGAATCACAGTTTGAGGCATCATTGCAAACTTCTATTTGTGATGCTTCATCCCCTGAATCCAGAGACATGTCCTCCTCATCCTTTTCATCGTTTTCTATAAGAACTACATTAAGAAGAGAAAAATCCTACTCTATTGAAATAGAAAGTTTATCTAAAAATACTATGCACTACTCACACCGTTTTAGGCTTCAGGTCTCAAAGTCGCATATCATTTAAGGCTGGTCTTCTGTCATTTTTGTTCACTTACTCAACACACATATAACCCTCTTGTGAACGTCCGGATATTCCGATGCTAAAAGCTTCTGCGAAATGTGTTCATGCTTACTGTTGGGAAACCCCAACTTCCAGCTCCAAAGGATTTAATGTCAAAACAGCATCTAAAGTTATACAGTAGGTCAGAATTTTGTATTAAAATTACCCCATCACAATTACTGACTCTCTCACTGTTTGTTTTCTACACTTCAGCTCTGTATCCTCACCCTTTTATATTTCATGGAGTTTCTTGAATACCCTATCAGACCAATTTCCATTTTAAGATGGTGTACAACACTACGACTCTTTCTTACTCTTACAATGTGTTCTATAGTTTAGAAATATGACATTCTTTTACTTATAGTGAAGCATATATATATATATACAGTAGATTTCTCATTTCAAGTAATCTAGCTAGCTACACATGAGAGAAATTAAACTATAGTATTACCTGTTTGTTTTTCATAATCAGTGGGAGAAGACAGGCTTTCTTCAGTAACTGAGTTGTGGCAGCCAACTAGACTTTTGAAGTTGTGCATAAAGGAACTGACAGTAGTAACCACTATTCCATTATCGGCATAACTTGCAAAGGTTGACACGTTCTTTTCTAAGCAAAAAGGGGGAAATGTTCATTATATGATAATGTGTTTGCGTAGACATATGTAAATATACTGGTATATGAAAATCATAATTATTTTCTACCTGTCAGAAAGACCACGTGCCGCTGCTGAATATTCTGATATTGAAGTTTTATGAGACACTCTAATTCTGGAGTACTTCGTGTTTGAGAATCACAGCTATGGTATGCCAGAATCTCAACCATGTGTTTCTTTTGATAAGCATTCAGAAGTGCTAGCAAGTTCATGGCATTTTTATTTGTTCTAGTGGAAGAAAAACAATATTATGATCTGCATTTATATAATAAAAGCCTTGTAGACAAAATTACCAAGCCGATTTCTAATTTTCTACAGAAAAAACAAAAATTAAGACCATAGACATTGTTTAAAACAAATGCAGGCTATTAAATGAAAGCATGGTTTTGAAGTATACAAAAAAAACATATTTTGCATTTTTATCTTAAGAGGGGTTTTAAAAATGAAAATAGAAAACAATATTCTCACAATAATTTGGAAATGGTAGGGAAAAAATCTTTACCAATTATAAAAGATGATTGATATAGCTACTACCAGACCAATTTCAAGTTATCTTTTTTTTAATACAATGGAACCTCTGGTCACAAACGCTTCTGACCACAACCAAATCAGGTGCCAACCAAAAATTCCACAAACTGTTTGCATCTGGTCATGAAGAAATATTCAAGTGGTAATCAAACACAGCATGGCCAATTTCCCCTTCCGCGCCGATTTTCCCTTCCGCATTAGGTTTTTTTTGGGGGGACGCGCATGTGCATTCAGTCTCACTTCTGGTCACAACCAAATTGGATGCTAACCAAAGTTCTAAAATGAATTACGGTCATGACCAGAGGTATGTACAGTACCATGTACAGTAATTCTTGCATAACTAATACATACCTTATAAGCTCCTTTAATTTTTTCTGTATTTTACAGTGGATTTTCCATTGCCACTTTTCATCTGGGGTACTCAACTCTTCAAGGAACTTCAGAAACTCATTAAGTTTATCTAATAAACAGAATGTAAACTCTAGCTTATATTTCTTAAAACAGAAATTAAATAAATTTGTACAAGACACACAGCACAATGGTTAACCACAATTATTATTAGTAGCTAGAACAACTCCAGGAGAAAATTACTGACTTCAAATAAGCATCATGATAGGAAAAATGATTTTCATTTGGAAATTTTACTTAATTTTTAAAACAATCAATTAAATTTATAAGTCTCCTCATTAAGTTAAGCTTAGTTGTGAGGTTTACTGTATCAGTAAGCTAATTTACAAATTTTACAAAGAAATTCAAAAGTAAAGTATTAAAAATTATCGCCAAATGATTTTTATTAGATGTTTTATGCAAATCACATTCCCCCTGTAAAAATATTTTATTAGAATATAGCAATTCTTTGAAAGCTACTCAATTAATTAAACTAGAAAATTCAATTTTTCTATATTAAGGTTCAAGTACACAGAAATAACATTTTATCACTTTCTGGAAGATATTATAAATACTAAAGTATAAAAAAAGATTAATAACATTTCCAATTATTTGTTTCTTCTTTCCCTGTTCCCCTGCATCCACCTTTTATGCTAAATTTTCATAACAGCATAGTATTAATATTACATAGTATTATCAGCATAGTATTACCAGTTAGCACTAATACAAAACTGTGATTAATATAAATCAGTATGTGATGGATTGATCTGAGCATTTAAGTCTCTGATAACTGTTATAGTTATTACTGATCTACAAGATACTGCAGCTAATACAGGTAGTCCTCAACTTACAACTATTTGTTTAAGGAATGTTCACAGTTACAACAGCACTGAAAAAGTGACTTATGATCTAGCCTCAAAGTTATGACTGTCACACCATCTCTCAGTCGCATGATCACAATTGAGACTCTTAGCAACTGGCTCACATGTATAATCATTGTAGCATCATCCTGTGGTGGCAATTTGCAACCTTTCCAGGTGGTTTCTGACAAGGAAAGTCAATGGAGAGAGAGCGGGATTCACTTAATGATTATGGTAAAAATGGTTATAAAATCAGGTCACAGGATGATTCAATTACTAGATCATTTAATGACCAGTCCCAATTTTGGTTGTAGGTCGAGGACTACCTGTAAAGTCATAGGAATAAGTAAATGATGGGATCAAGGAATCAGGGACATTTCAAGTGAGCAACAATAAAACATAAAGTGGAAATGCCTGTGGCCGTAAGACATTTATTTCTTACTTCTGGACAGCTCTTCCACATGAATTGTTTTACAAAAATTTCAATTGCTTCTCTACCAGTGAAGATTTTTAAAGTAACATAAGACATTTTTGCTCTAAAGAACAGAATTTTACAGCATTATTTTATAACAAAATTCTCAAAGGGTTAGAATACAGCAAAAAACAGAAGCCCAATTACAAACTCATGTTTCACTATATGAGCCCTTAGATCTACTAGGAACATAAAATAACTTGTAGAGCCTTCCCTAAACTTTAGTGAACATGAGCCTTACCAACACTGACAGATTCTGGGTTGAGAACAGATTCATCAGATACAATGAAGCCACCAGAAACAAACAAGTCATTGTAAGTACGATTTTTCACATCATCCAAACTTTCAACACCAGCAAAACTGACACATGGGAGTCTCTTCAAAGATACTAAACACGGTATCTATTTAAAGAAAGCAAACAGAATTAGACACTGGTACAATAAAATAAATTAGTTAAAATTAGACACTTCATTAGCAATAGGATTCCTTATTTATATTAATATCTTGCATTGAAAATGTATGGCTTACTAGTCTCATGTTTTTAAGGATATATATAAAAAAAGTAAGAGTATGTGCATAAAACAGAAAAAAAATAGATCATGTATACATTTACTTCTCTTATCCTCACCCAATCATTTCTACTCTAGACAATTACATTTTGGGGTTGTTGTTGTTGTTTTTTTTTTTTTTTTGGGGGGGGGGGGGGAACCAACACTTTCAATCCATATATAGACCAAATTGTCAAAATCAAACATTTCAGTTTTGCCACAAATTACTCAAAACCAGCTGTTCCTTACATAGAATATTATAGCATAATATATTTTACACATTATGAAAGCCACTGCAGTGTGCTTAAGTGCATTTCATTTACCTTATGAATTAGATGAGCAATATCTTCATTTTGAATAATTACAAGTAATTTATCCAGCTCAGCTCTTCTTCTCAAAAACTGCTCAGGATGGCACTCTGTATTACCTAATTTAGTAAGATACTCCTAAACCAAGTACAGAAAATGTTAAAACTAATGTAATTAATATTAATCCTTGAAGGAACAATTGCAGAGATAAACATTCAAAAATGAAACTAAACGAAGTTAGGTACAACACAGTATTTTTTCACCAACCTTGCTTAACCACACTTTTTGAAAAACCTGTTTTAATACACTATTCTGTTTGCACATTAGTATTTTAAACTAAATTTTCCAGCCTACTACATGCCTTGCAGCATGAAAGCGAATGATATGAAGCAGTTCAGATGTTGGATAAGGACTAGGGAGGCCAGTTTTATAAATCTTCCTTTGGTTATAGAAATTCACTGTGTGAGTTTGACCACTGCTCGTTCTTAGCTTCCCTTACCTCAGAGACTTGCTGCTATGAGAATAAAAAGGAGAACCTTAAGTTCTTGGAGAAAGGTGGGATAAAATTCTAACAAATGCCACATTAAAATATGGCATGTACATAGTACATCTATTTTCATTATTTAAAACATCTGTACAGACAGGTTTTTAAACTTCCTACTTGCTTTAAGCAACTACTATATACTGTACTTTACTGAAAGGATGGGAATTCTAAAATCTATGTGGCCCATGCTTTTTTTTTTTTGTTGTTTCTCGTGTTATTCTCATCCCAGCAAACTATCAATTTGCAGATTTCCTGTCAATTTTTAAAATATATGGAAAAAATAAGCACCCTTCATTAAAATTCTCATGCAAAAACAAATCTAGCTTACCCACGTACAATTCCTACAATTTTCTGAAACAGATGCACGTAACTGACACACACTCATGTACAAAGCTTACCTTTATTTCTTTGCAAAGCAAGCTTTCTTGTTCTTCGTGAATGTAGAATTTCAGTGTATTTTTTCGTACATCTTCAATAATTTTGAAAATGCTGTCAAAAACTTCAGGTCTTAATTGGCTAATAAAACCAGCCAGGGCAGGTTGTTTTGCAATTTCTGATTTATCTACATGTTTCGAGATCTTCTCTGATTTTGGCAAACAATCAACAGGAGATCCTTTTGGCTCAGCTATTAACTTTCCCTCTGTGTTAGCATTCATCGGCTTGTGTGTTTTTTCGGGTTCTTTTTCTATATCCACTGACGGATTCTGCTCATTAATAGCTACATCTCGCTCTATACTGCTGTACGATGGCTCTGAAAGGTGTTCTTCAAAGTCATTTGAGGAAGACACAGGTTCCTCCAGGGACAAATTCAATCCACTGCTGGTAACAGAATTATCAGTTGGTCCAGCGCTTCCAGTAAGGGACACACTCTGGACACCGTATGAACATGAGGAAGCAACACTGTTGAGCTTTTCACTTAATCTTTCTACATATTTATGGACAGCAATATCTGATGCTTGTAAACATATGAATTCAGAAAGTCTCATAATCCTTTCCTGGGCTGAAAAGACCGGTTTCGATATTCCACTGACATACACAATGTTCTTCTGCTGCAAAATTTCCTGAATCTTGTTGGTAAAGATGTTATACTCTTCTAATATGGCTGTTTCTATTATTCCACTTACTGAATGTTCACTTGACACACAATTATTTGTTTCATATTCACATGGTTCTTCAGATTTCATCTCTTGACCTGTGTGTATTTTATCTTCTATTCTTTCTTTCGGTATGTCTGAAAAGGCACAGTATTCAAATTCATAATCAGAACTTCTTTGCCTGTTTATAGCGCGGGGATCATGTTCACAAACATCCTTTGGTACTGAATAAGCAAACAGTGCATCTGGAGACTTCAAGCCTATACAAGAAAAGTTGGTAAATTACCTCTAAAGATATTGAAAATATGCATTGAATAAGTATACTGTCAACATCAATGTATTCTGAGTGTCACTTTAATTGATAAATATTGTAAAAGCCATTCATTATTATAAGCATATGTCAATATATTACCCAAAATGGATAAACAGACAGACAGACAGATTAGGCCATATCAACGTACAGGTTCAAACACATATTACCAATAAAATTCTAAACAATCAATTTAAAATGAGAATAGGGTAAATACAATTGTTATAGGATAAAATACAATAATTTAATACCTAAATATGTAAAATAGAATAAAATGACAAAAAATTGTATTTCTGTATCACCCCTGCAATCTTCCCCAATGTTGAAACATATAGAACAGCATGTTGGTTTGCAAAGTAGTCTCTGGATTACAGATTTTTCACATAAAATATTGCTGACATGGTTGAAATAAAATTGGATTTGTTTGTGGCTTTTGACTCACCAGCTAAATATGCAAAAGTGATGAGTGCTATTGATGCCACTAAATAATATGCATTTAGTGTAGATACATTCCAAGAAACGCAGCAGAGTTAATGCTTTCTCTACTAAAAACACTATGCGAAAGCCTTGATTAGTGAAAGGCTTGGGCAGCGCACTCTCCACTCCAAGATGGCTGCTGAAGGGATTTTTTTTTTCTCTTACACTCTGCTGTGTTTGCTGCAGAGCTGGCTCTTTGGCAGTCTTGCTCCCTGAATTTGAATGAGGGCACTAAGGCACCCAAGATAACTTCTGGATAGTTGTGGACCCACCAAGAAAGGGGAATCTTGAAGATTGCAGCTCCTTTGTGGGAACCACCAGAAAGTCAATGGTCTTTTTACATCTGTTCCTACCAGCAGAACATTTCTATTGGGATATTGCTCTGGTTTTTATGCTTGAAATATAAATTTAAATTTTAGTTTGAAGACAATTATTGTAAGACAGTCTTTAACTATACAATTATTAAATGGTAATGTAAAAAGTTGAGATTGTAAATATTAGGAATTTTTGCTGTGCTTGGAAAGAGTCAGAAGTTTTTCTCATCTAGGACTTGCCCTTCCCTTTTTCTTAAAAAAAGAAATTGATCTTTAGTTTCATTGTATGTAATGCTGAATAAACCTTCATAAAACTAACTTTTTAAAAAAGAAAATATATGGAGCTGTACTCAAGAGTCCTCTTGGTGAAACAATGCAGGAACTATCAGCAACTAAACTTGCGTCTTCTCTATCATGGTTCCTACTCTCTGGAATGGCATTCCCCCCCCCCCCCCGGAGATCTGTATGGCTCCCATCTTGTGTCATGCCCATGTCAGAGTCTGAATCCGAGACAAAAGATGAACAGCTGACAGAGTGGGAGACTGGCTCCCTTGGCTGTGGAGGAGGCAGGGGAAGGGCACAGTGAGGCTAGGCAAAGTAGGGGAGAGGTAGAACAAGAGAGAGCGGATTCAGACAAAGACCAAGGCCCAACCCATCCTAGGGTACATAGGGAAGAACACAGAAGAGAGCAACGTGGGTTGCATGGCTTATGAGGAAGGACAGGGCCCCGATTCCCTTCACAGGGCACACCTGCAGAGGGAGTTTAAAAGGAAAGGCAGTCGGGAGGAGTGTTTGTCAGGAACAAACGACTACAGAGAGTTGAGCATTCCTGACTTCCCTCTTAAGGATTCCCATGCTGCTGTGGGCTTATCTTATATTGCTAGAATTCTTTGTTCCTAGAATTCATTATCTCAGCCTTGCCAGAATGATTGATTGCAGTCATTTTGTTAGGACTGGAATATTGCAGCCAGAGGCTGCTAAAGGCTTATAGGAGAGTTTGTCTCCAGACCGAAGAATAAATGGGATGTTGGGGGCAAAGTTGGTGTCAATAAAGGGTCTCATACCTCATCCCAATGTTTTGCCAGTCCATGAAAAGGGGTGTTGATCTTATTTGATACGCTCCTCGTTGTGCTAAGAGAGAATCCAGGAATAGGTTAATTTCGTCTCCTAGTTGATTGGAGTCTGCCAAAAGCTGTGAGGACACGCCTCCTCCATTTGCTGTCCCCAGCTTTTGAGGAATTCATAGCGGCAGACCCTACGTTCTCCTGCTTATGAATGTCCCCTCCCCTACTCAGGACCAACAGGTCTCTAGGGTTGGGGCTGAATTCTCTCTCAGCACAACGAAAAGGAACACATCAGGTAAGACCAACGACCCTTCCCCATTGTGCTTGGAGAGAGAATCCAAGAATGGGACATACCAAAGCTGACTTATCCTTCAATGATGAGTAGTGGCCTGGTCCCAAGTCCCCTGCACTGTGTGAACTCTCTGCAGCACCACATTCAATTTCAAATTTATTGGTCACATACACAGTCATACATGGTACGATATGCAGTGAAATGCTTATGCAACCGCAGG